>JAKGSA010001554.1:0-23798 GCA_033558755.1 Philaethria dido | reverse complement strand
TAGTTGTTAATAATAAAATAAATATTATTATAACTTAAAATAAATTAAATTTTATGACAATTCCTTCGCTAATTAATCGAAAGGAACTTCATTCCATCCGGGTCTCCCTTGACACCACTCATATATTTTTTATAATTGTATGATTTTTTACAGCTTAACGTTTTTAGCAGTGTAGTCAGAGAGAACCTAGTGTCAAAACACTCTGTTCTCTACTTAACACTCAATATATGCATCTTACTAGAGCGGAGAAATGAAAATCATTTTAAATATAATCATTCCATCTAGTGGCAATCGAACCCGTACTCAAACTCGTTCATAGACGCTTAAGTCTCGCTAAGTTCTCGTCACACGCTATCCACTGCACCACGATGTCCTCTGTAAGTACGGAAGTGACACCTTTAAAAATTTTAATTGTTATTCGTAATGGAGATATTTCTCGTAAAATGTTGTAACTAAGTATGTATATTTCATACCTTACGATGTGTAAGAAATCCTCAATCACTCACTTACTATAGTAGTAAAGTGCCAAGTACAATATGGAAGGGAATGCAAAAAGATTTTTAAAATTCCGCATGGACGGTCCACGTCGGGCGCGAGAAAAGCAACCGCCACCGCCCTCGCGGGGTCACGCTGTGTACACCAGGAGCTAGCCTTTTTGAGATTATTTGTTTTGACACATTTGATATATTTTTTAAAATATATGGTATATTACTGATATATTACACTCATGTATATATTTTTCAAATATTTTGTTCCTATCAAAATTTCACAAAATCTTAGATTCGTTTAGTTTTAGGGTTTTGCGTGAAAGAGTAACTAACATCCAATCATTCGACCTCATAGAGTTTCTCATTTTTAATATCAGCAGAATAAATGGTTAATAAAAAATGTGGGTATTTAATGTTTAAGCAGTTTTTTCCTAATTTATGTCTTTTTTGTTGGTACTAACAGGTATAAAAGGTATGCTTATATTTCAGATACTTTGATACGCACATCTATCTATTGCAAGATATCTTTTAGCATTTGTTTATTATTTTTTTTATTTTTAAACAAGCATGGAGTAAGTGAGCTTGGAATATGCAGAGAGTACGTCACTTCTGTATATGCCATTCATTTTGAAACATTGCTTGCTAGGTGGCGGAACTCAACGCCGTGTTGTGTACAATCTTTAAAACCAAAAACAATATTTAACTTTCAAAATTAAATACTAATGTTTCTATTATATTCAAAATTAACAAAGCATAAATAATAAATATATTATTATTCTCAACTACTATCTCTTGTACTACAACGTACAACAAAGCTGAAACGCTTCGTTACCCGACGACCGACAGTCAGTCCGCGACCTCTCTGACGAACGGTCTGTTACACTGTGCTCTTAATATTTTAATATATATCGTGAAACTATAAAAGTATGTGGAATTTTTTAATTTAATTAAACATTTTGTGAAAGAGTTATGTGATTTTTGTGTTTAGTTTATTTTTGTGTGGATTATTTTAATGTGTTTATGCATTTCTAATGTGTTTTTCGAGGTTTTAACGGATTTTTGTTGTACAAGTAAGTTTTTTTTTTAATAGATATATCACACACAATCTTTATTAATTTTAGCCTATGTATCATTCTAATGTATTAGCTATATTAATTTAAAGTTTCATCTAAATACGTTCAGTCGTTTTTGCGTGAAAGAGTAACAAGCATCCAGCTATCCTTTCAAATTTTTGGTTTTATAATATTGGTATGATGTTTCTAATAAATAAAGTAAGAAGTCCATAGTTCATAGTAGGTTCTCTGGTTCCCTCTGCCTACCCTGCTATATGCGGGATACCGCGTGAAGTTAAAAAAAAAAGTAGTCCATATGTATAATATTATTATTTATTAATAGATATTTTATAGCTTGACTAAAAGTTTTTAACCGACTCCAAAAAAAAAGCAGGTGATCTCAATTTGATTGTATTTTTATATGTGTTACCGCAAAACTTTTTATTGGGTGAACCAATTTTGATGATCTTTTTTATATGAATGATGACTAGTGTTTTTGATGTGGTCCCACATAAATTTAGTTAAAAATTACTCAGGTTTTTAAGTTATTCGTAATAATGATATACGTTAGTGCATATCGGCTTAATTTTGTTTCGGTAATAATTTTCTTTTTCTTTTTTTTTAACTTCACGCTGTATCCCAAATATAGCAGGGTAGGCAGAGGAAACCTGAGAACCTAGTGTTAAGACACTCTGTTCTCTTACAACAATTCCGTTCCCCACTTTTCGCCAAATTGAGGCATTGCATGTTGAGCGGCGGAACTCAACGCCTCGCTTTGCCTTGTTACCAAACCCACGAAATGAAAATACTAACATTTCCTAGAGTAGGAATCGAACCCACAACCTGTCGTGTTTACAGTCGCAAGCTTGTGCCTCTGCGCCATGACAGGTGGTCATATCTAAATGAAGTATATACTTGTATGAGATATGTTTTTACATTTGAAATATAAATATATATATATATATATATATATATATATATAAATCAAAGATTATTTAGTGTGAAATAGAATATATTACTCGCTTAATGGAAGTTACTTAGAAACGTCAAGAGTAATTAATTATTAAATTATGTAAAAAGCCAACTGACGTCTATTTTTACGCTTTTCTCATCAATTTTTATTGTCATAGATAGTAAAGAAAACTAATGTTCCTTTTTCCGTACTTTTGGTGCAGATAAATCTCATATGGTATTGTATTTTTTTAAATGAAATTATATATATAACTAGACTTGAAAAGAAAAATTTATGTACTTCTCAGCTTTCTGCCTAATGTCGAGGCAATGATTGTTTGCTTGGAGAATTTAACGTTGTGCTTTTTAACTTATTAAAATCAGGAAATAAAAATATGCTGAACATAAAGATTCCCTCAGGTGAGAATCGAATTCACAACCATCGCGTCTATAATCAGACGCTGCTCTATGACGCTGTATACACGTCTGTAAATATTATTTTTTGTGAGTAAAAAGAATAACGTACATAATCAAGTGCTATCTTATTTAACTTTTTAAAGAGATCTAGAGAATAAAATACACTGCTTTCGTAGTTTTTAAAAGAAAGAAATTTTTTTTTATTATATCGGTGTGCGTATTTATGGAGATTTGCCTCGTTGAATATCATCTTATCTCAGCAATCGCAGATATTTGCTATAAAAGGTCCACTGTTCATAGTTTCGTCCAGTTTAGGCGTTCCATAGGGTTCACATCTTGGAACACAGATCACATATAGCAGGTCACAGATTATTCGACGTATTGCGTGTTAAATGGCGGAATTTAACGCCGTGCTTTTTCTTACTAGAGGAGAGAAATTAAAACTCCCTTATTCCGTAACTTTCATTACTGATTTTTTTTATATTTGTAAATAATATTAAGTTTTGTTTGAAACTTTCCAAAATTTTGTTTTACATATTATAAAGCTATTAACTTAATTCATTTAAAGTTCTAGGCAAGTCATTTTACTTCAAGAGGTCTTATGTAGATAGATATTTAAGTATTATTCGTGCTTGAGTATCATAAAATGTACTACCATCATTTACCAGAAAAAAGATATCTTTTTTTTCTTTTTTTTAACTTCACGCTGTATCCCACATATAGCAGGGTAGGCAGAGGGAACCTGAGAACCTAGTGTTAAGACACTCCGTTCTCTTACAACAATTCCGTTCCCCACTTTCCGCCAAATTGAGGCATTGAAAAAAGATCTCGACGTCTTCAATTAAAAGCCTGACGATAACTATTGATAAGAGTTAAGAAAAAAGTACGTGACCTTGGTGTCCATTTGGATAGCAAAAAAGTAATTTAGAAACTTTAATCACATAAATATTATGACGAAATATTAAGTTTTATTTTACGTACGTTGTGTTACCGATATTAGGTATGTGGAACTAGATATGAAATATCATCTATCACCCTTATGACGATCGAACCCACAACCTATCGTATTTACAGTCAAATGCTATCCCACTGTGCTGCAATGGTCTTTAATAAAATGCCTATGAGAAAATTAGTAGAGTACTAACAATATTTACATAATTATAATAATGTGATGAGAATTGAAACCAGAGCGAGGGAAAGTGGCGATGCGTTTGCGACTGGACACGACTGCGCCAGTACTCGTACAAGTCAGATGAGCGTTATCATTTTTTGTTCATCAATTACATATTTTCTCTGGCTCAGCTGGTCACGACGCGTGTCTTTTAACTTGGTTGTTATTGAAAATTGTATATAATTTTTACCTTATATAATTGCTTTTACGTTAAAGGCCATCTAACGTAGTGTATTGTTGTAAACGCGTGTTGTGAGTGATTCTAGGTTCGATTCCTGCTTGGCGGATTAATGATAACATCTAAATTTATATCCTATAATATACATATTGTAATTACTTTATTGTAATTGTTGTAAGGGAACGGATTGACTTAACAACTAGGTTTTCAGGTTCCCTCTGCCTACCCTACTATATGCGGGATACAACGTGAAGTTAAAAAAAAATACTTTATTCTAAGTAGAGCCCTTGAATACATTGTATTTTCAATGTCTATATCAATTTAGTATTAGTTTTAAATAACATTAGAAATTAATTTTCAAAAGTAACAATTGTTTTTTTTTTTAAATGCCATTTTTTATTTAACGTTGTGAGTGATTGTCAACTAAAACAGACTTAAATAATGAAATTCGGAACTTAAGAGAATAGTTGAAACAGTGAAATCAAAAACTACTATATACTTAAGTGGTTGTCTTGTTTTTAAAGAAAATGAAGAAAAATCATTAAAATTGCCTTACATACATATATATATATATAGCTTCACGCTGTATCCCGCATATAGCAGGGTAGGCATATAGATTGGGAATCTAGTGTTAAGACACTCCGTTCCCAACTTCTCACCGAATTGAGGCATTGCGTGCTGAGTGGCAGAACTCAATGCCGCGCTTTGACATGATTCCAAACCCAGAAAATGAAAAATTCCATTTCCTGGAATGGGAAACGAACCCACAGGCTGTCGCGTTTACAATCGCACGCTTGTGCCTCTGCGCCACGGCAGGCGTTTTTAATACAAATAGAATAAATGAACGTCACACACGGCCTGTGGTCTAAGCGTATAAAGATATCGCATTCCATAGAGAGCACGCGGGGAAAGCAATAACGCGACCCACTTCCCAGCGGGATTACACCGACAAATGGTTTATACTAATCACCTTTTAATATTCATATATGTTTCATTTATTTATCGTTGAGGATCTGTGGTTTGCACATGAGGGGTAGCAGGTTCATATTTATTTGAGGTTTTTGAGATGTTTTTTTTTAATAGACTTCAAAAAAAGAGAGAGGTTCAATAAAGAGTAGGTTTTCAGTTCTAATAGTATCATTTGTGTTACTACATAAATCATTCATGATTCTTATTTATATTATAGCTAGTGCTTTTTATGTGGTGGTGATTAAAATCAGAGGAATTATTTTTGAGTTATTCGTAATAATTGCACTTTTAGTACACTTTAACATGTAATTTTAGGTTAAAATTTTAATTATTAGCTTAGGGAAAGATAACATTATGTGCGGATACTCTATTTCACTCTCAGCATAATTAAGATCTGTTATTAGTTGAGTGTAAGGACATTCAACGGGTTTTTGTTTAACCAGACCGAAGACATGAATAGAATTAAGGTAAGAATCAATAATTCCCTCGTGTGAGACTCAAACCCATGGTTATCACGTTTACAGTCGGAACCCAACTACTGCGCCACGATGTAATCTAAGAATCGCTAAAATTTATAAGCAACATATACTGCATATTCGTGTCTTCATTCACATGGGTATAGTAGAAATAACTGTATCAACAATACAAGGAAACCATAGAAAAACAAACACAATATAAGACAAATGATTTTTTATGAGGCGTTTATTAAATTTCCTACAATTGGGTCTCACGGGTGGCGCCACAGCGACGGTGTATATCATAGTTGTATTTATATATAAAAAAAATATTTTTGCAATTTTTGATATTGAATATATGGAGGCATCTGACTGTAACCGTGATGGGTTGCAGATTCGATTTCCACTCGGGGAAATGATTATATTTAAGTTATTTCCACGCTTCTGCTCTGGCAAGAGAGAACGCGGCGGTGAGTTCGGTCACTTAATACGGTATTCCTCGAAATCGGGCGAAAAGCGACAAACGGAGTGTCTAGACTCTAGGCTAAAGTGTGAAGATGATACAAAATATATAATACTACTATAATAAATGCCAAAGTTTTTGAGGATGTTGATTTATATTTAACGCAAAAATTACTGAACGAATCTAGATGAAGCTTTACAGTAATATAGCTCATATATCAGAATATCGCATAGGCTACAATTTATAAAGATATTGTATAGTTTAACCATAATAAACGTATAACTATCTAGTAATAGCGTATGTGTGTGTGTATGCTGTATGTAAATTTGTCTTTAATGGAATTGAATTCAGAACTATCGTGTACGTTGAGACATCAATTGCGCCACAACACAACAACACAAGATAAACATTTCTTTTATTTTCAAATTGACAAAGATTCAAATTATTATAACGATTTCGTTCTACTTCATTCAATTTAAAGTTGTAAATTTCACCCACTTATATTTTCTGTGGAAAAAGATAAATGAAAGTATATCTCTTAAATAACGACAGATGTTTGATTATCCTTATGTTGTTAGTAAATTAAAGTTTTTGGTGGACCAGCTGACAGTGAGCGAGCGTTTTCTGTTAATATATGAAAATCATTATTGTGTTATTCCGTACTATTAATATTTGCGAGGAAAGAGAATAATAATATATTGCGTATGGAATGACGTATTACTAGGTATTCATATCATATTTTAAATAAGAATTATATACTTTTGTAGGTGTACAATAAAAGCAGTTTCCAGCATAACAGAGTAACTATTATCAAGACACTCCATTTCCATCCGAACTCCAGACCCATGTTGAGTGGTGCAATTCTATGTCGCGCTTTGTGTTTCCAGAGCGGGGTAACGAAAATAATTGATATTTAAGCTTCACGCTGGATACACCGGGATACCGCATATAGAAGGGTAGGCAGTGGGAACCAGAGATCCTAGTGTTAAGACACTCCTTTCTCTTGTAACATTTCCGTTTCCCACTTTCCGCCAACTACAACAACCAAAAATTGAGGCATTACGTGCTGAGTGGTGGAACTCAACGCCGCGCTTTGCCTTGTTACATTTAATGATTCCCAGAATAAGAATCGAATTTACAACCACTCGCATTACAGTCAAACGGTGTCATTACACCTCTATGGCCTCAGTTACAAATTTCCCATGCTTAGACACAAAAACCTATATTTTAATGTGAACAGTAGCTCTCTGTGGTCTTTCGGATATTTCGTGTAGATACAATACTCAAAATTAATTCTTTGATGCATATCTTTGCTAATTTGGTACAATTACACTTATTATTTTAATTCTTTAATAACTTAACTATGAGTTTTACTCACATTTATGTGTTTTAGACTTCTAATTGATCCGTTACTTTTTATATGGTGAACGGGAATCTGATGTTTTTTATATGTAATCCTAATAATTATAAATGCTTAAGTTTGTGAGAGCGGATGGATGTTTGTTACTCTTTGACGCAAAAACTACTGAACCAATCTGGATGAATGCGTACAGTCATATAGTGAAAATAACACGTTGGCTATAATCGATAAGGAATTCATGTAATTTGGCTAAAATATAACAAGAAGTATCTAATTTTTTTTTTTTTTTTTTTTTTTTTTTTTTTTTTTTTTTTTTTTTTTTTTATGGATACCGGATGGCAAACGAGCAGAAGGACCGCCTGATGGTAAGTGGTTACCTTCGCCCATGAACATCTACAACACAAGACATGTACTAGATGCGTTGCCAACCTAGAGGATACAGATGGAAAGGGAGGATAATGTAGTAGTCCGCTATCGGAACCACCACATTTTGGGGAAAGGATGGGTGGGAAAGGGGAAAACCTGAAACCTATTCCGAAACATTTAATATACCTATACATTTCATAAAATGCTTTGTGAGTATGAGCTCAATTCCTTCTTGCGGTTGCTTCCATATTTAAAATAAATTTATTAGGCCGAAAGTGTAGTTAGACAATTAATTATAACAAAGAAAAAAAGTGCAAAAAGACATGACGGTCAATTGCGTGTAATTCGATTTTCAATACAAAGGAATACACAAATATTAGTAAGCAATACACAAGTACACTAAACGTCCTCGACGTTTATTGTCCTCCGTTCTCCACTTTCCATCAAATAAAAAAATAATAATTTGCCCGAGTGGGAATCAAACCTACAACCACTCACGTTTATAATCAGACAATATCCCGCACAGTGATGACATCTAAGTAATAAATATTATTAAAGAATCCCTATTATTCACCATATTCCACCGAATTCGCGCTTATGACACCAACGTGCCGGATCTATGTATATCAATTTATATGAAGTCCATGCAATCGTTTATTTGTACACTGCCAGGCTCTTTTTGTTAGCACCTACAGATTTTAATTTGTCATGCTATAAAATTTTGCAGCTGCCCTCAATACTCCACAAAGGTGTGACAAAAAAATTGCTAAAGCGTATTACATTTTTGTCACTTTCAACAGTTGGATGACGAGCTATTTTTAACTGATTTGAAGAAGAGGAGTGCTATTTTTAATAAAATCTTTTTTTTTAGTTTCACGCTGTATCCCATATATAGCAGGATAGGTAGACGGAACCTAAGAACCTAGTATTAAGACGCTCCGTTTCCCACTTTCCGCCGAATTGAGGCATTGCGTGCTGATTGGCGGAACTCAACGCCGCGCTTTGCCTAGTTACCAGACCTAGAAAATGAAAATATTACATATTCTTTAAAACTTTCATTTTCTGCAGTGGGAATCGAACCCACAACCTGTCGCATTTACAGTCGCACGCTGGTGCCTCTGCGCCACGACAAAACTGCTATTAAACTGCTTAAAGACAATGTACATATCAGTTTAGATATGTTCCTAAGCTAGTTGTAGTATGCAATAAATTTCCTTATACAAAGGAGGAGCCACTCCCAGCGTGAGGCGCGTTGAACTCTTCTTTACATATGTATTAGCCATAATAAAGTTGAGATTGTAATTAATCGAGTTATTCATTTATTACTTAACTTAGCATAAATTAAGTATATGTACTTAAATTATTTATGAGTTTTATAAGCCAATTTTATAGAAATTATCATTATTGTTTTATATGTTTCAGCATTATTTATTATTTAAGTTTTTTTTACCATAATATTGTTAAGAAATTGCTTCTACGATTTATTTGTAGTAATTACTGGTCAAGCGGCGGGACCCAAAGGTTCTTTGTCTTAAGAGACCACTAAAAGCTAATATACACTCAATAATACTTAGTAATAACTTACTCACTTACTTAACTTCACGCTTTATCCCTAGCGGGGTAGTTAAAGAGACCGGAGCGCTAAACGCTACATTAAAAACTAATATTATTTTATAACATATTAACTCTACCATAAAAAAGCAAGAGTAATACCAAAAGTACACAAGAAAATATTTATACATATATACCTTTTTTCCCTTCACGCTGTATCCCGCATATAGCAAGGTAGGCAAAGGGAACCTGAAAACCTAGATAGTTAAGACACTCCCTTCTCTTTCAACGATTCCGTTCCCCACTTTCCGACGAATTGTGGTATTGTGTGCCGAGTATATATTTTTAAAGGCTTAAATTTTTAATATTTACATATATTTCTTAAATAACCGACTTCTTTTAGCTTTCCACATTCCTAGTATATTATTATAATACAAATCATATACAACAGTAACACCGTTACGTCATTCGTGATATATTCCTGTATAATTATAACGTGCCCTTTTCTTAAAAACGGTCGTTCTAGAGCCCACATCCTGTTTTTTAACTCTTACTCTACCATGTTATTGTAAAATAAACTTTATTATTATCGTCATTAAATATATTTTTATTTAATTTTATTTAGTGTTTAATGTAATTCGTTGCAATCACGCACCCCTCGGGCGGATGCGTTTGAAAAACCGTTGATTGTAGATATCTGATTAAGAGGTAATTATTTTTTATCTCCAAAATTCTTTTCCAAGATAGTGATGAGATATTTGTAACGGAAGTTTAATTTAGTTGTTAAATGATGCATTTGAAACGGTGTTTAAAGTCGTTATGATATTTATTGATTGTAAATGAAGGTTATCTTTACTTTTTTTAGTGTTAGAATAAAAATATATTTTTTCTCTTATATAATGGTCCTTAGACAGAGCGTCTGGTTGTGGGTTCGAATCCTACTGGAGGGATAGTTAATTCTAAATTTCTTTATTTAATTAACATTATTCTGGTAAAACCAAGTGCGAGGTCTAGTTCCACCACTCTACATGCAATGACTCGATTTCTCCTATGTGTATAATGGAGAGTCTAGATTCCCTATAACTACTCTACTATGCGGCAAAAACCATAAATTTGCTTTGGCATTTTTAATTTCACCGCTTTGGTAATAACCAAAGGCGTGAACTGTACCCACTGTGACTGTTACTTTATAACTTTGAACCCACAACACGTTTACAATAAAAACCTGTCCCACTGTACCAAGATGGTTAATATTTAATTTATCAATTAATAAATTGTGAACTTATACATTCGCTACGGCTCCGCAGGGCGTCCGAACGGCGCTGTGGATTTCAAAGAATTAAGCGAACCTCAAACTGCATTCTTGATTGGTTAAATGATAACATGTTAACGTCTCTTCAATTAAAATACTACGTTTGTATGTAAATTATAGGATCCCAGAAAACGTCCGAGAACTTTCCATTTTACAATTTAAAAAAATTGTAAAAAGACGTTTGTGTGTTAAAGGTTATTACCTAATTAGTGATTTTATAAATGATAACACGCCTTGGGAATGAAATGCTCGCTCCAGTCTGTTTCAAAGGTATCATTGCCAATAATAAAGAATTGTAAACCATTGTCGAATATAAAAAAAAAAAAAAAAAAAAAAAAATAGTCCCGCTGAGTTTCTTGCGCCGGTTCTTCTCAGGTCTGAGGCATTAAATTTAGTGAACCGGTGGTAAATTATTTGACGTTCAAAAACTGAAGCTTGTAACTACTTATTTTGAATAAAATTATTTGACTTTGACTTTGACTTTACTATAGGAGAAGTTTAAGAAGACGTGAAGTCATTTTTTTTATTTTAAAATTAAATTTAATTTCAGTTTCTGAGACTGATGAAGCAAGTGAGAGTAATAAAAGCAGATACGCAGATAAAGTAAAGAGAAAATAATATACTTTAAAAATATACATTCTTAATTTTTACACAATAAAAATATACAGCTTTACAAATATCGATACGACGTGACGTTTACAACCTGACATAAAATATACTGTAACAATCGTATTGTGAGCGAGTTTTGGTGTTAGTACGAATTATAAGCGAAAGCGATTTTATAAAAATAAAGATCAAGACTGTAAATATTATTATTTTTAAAACAAGGCATGTTAAGATATTTTATATTATTAAATTAGATATTTTAATTGTAGTCTGTAACTTCGTTCGAGTAAACTATAACAAATGAAATTTTAATTTTTGCCGTTCCATAAGTCTTTTGTGAAATCAATGGTCAATAGTTTCGGCTGTACGTTATCTGTCAGTCACTCTGTAACGAAAGATAAAAATCTTTCGTTACGGAGTGGATGTATAGAACCAATACGAAACTTGTAAGTAAATTTATTTTGTTGTTGGCACGTGCGAAGCGCCATAATTAAAGATCTGGACTAAACCGCTTTTTAGACTATTTTACTAAAACATGTTGCTATTTAAAAAAATATATATTTTAACGTATAGAAAGCTTTCTCGAATCTTGTTAATAATGTCGGCCATAGAGGTTTTATTCCATTTCTACTCACAGGACTGATTGTATTTAATTTCTTTTCTCTTCTTTGATAAGACAAAGTGCGACGTTGAGTTACACCATTTAGCACGTAATGTTTCGATTTTGAAAGTGGAGAACACAGTGTCATTTTAGGCTCTCTGAAACTATAAAAAGTTCTCGTATCTCAAAGTATGTGAAGCTGCTGTTTCTAACAATATTTTTTTTACAAAAAAAAAATAGAATTAAATGATTATTTGTAAATATATAATTAAATTTATTCAAGTACACCCTATATTCGTATAAAATACTAGCTATGATTAGTTCATTGTGCAGTCAAGAGCATGTTTAGGGGTTGATCCCTCCCTAGTGTGGTTTGATGGACTTTGACAATAGGTGCTTTTAATGAATGATGTGATGCGCAGGCGCACCCGGCCTTATTAAACATCAGTTTTTGATTATATTTATGTTTTATTTTTATGTTGTTTTAAAAAAAAATTGATACCTTCGTGGTGTAGTTGAGACGTGAATGAGTTGGTTAAGACGTGAATGTTGATTGGTGTTTGAATATGATTCAGGTTATTAGCTAGGGGAATAATATTGTTTTATGTCTGTGAGATTATTGGAATTTAACAATTAGTTATAATATTAGTAGCTGCTACTAAAATATTTTATAATTTCTGCCTTTTTAGTATTTAGCGTGAAATGAAACTATATGAATGATCAATTAGTAATGATTCGATAACATCAAGACACTGAGTATTGAGCGTCGGAATTCAACACTGTGCGTTACCTAACATGAGTGGCTCTTCCTTGCCTGGAAGAAAATTTCAAAGTCTGAAATTATTTCAATCTAAACTTTAAGTTTTTTTATGATTGCTACTACTATTGTTAGATTACTGAAGTTTGTTTAGAAACAATTATAATAAACTAGTGTGCCCGTAAATGCGTTAATAACGCATTGCGTAGTGACGTGTCACTTTGTATAAACAGGAATGTCAAACCATGGTAGTGTGTGTAACATTTATTTTTTAAATTTAATATACCTTTTATGAATTATTTGTGCTCATTGATATGAATTCATTGTGCTCTCCTTCTCTATATAAACTATAAGTGTGCCAAATTTCATGCTCCTCTGTCCGCGTAAAAAACAAAATAAGTTCGTAAAAAGTGATCCAATGTTTTTGCTTCATGTATTTATATATAGATATCCAAAACATATAACATCAATACAGACTATATTACAAAAAACCGTTACATTTAAAAAAATGAAAAATAAAAAGCATTTTGAATTAAATCTCCTTTCATAAAAGCAAAATGAATTTCGACCGCTCTACATTATGTTGATGAGATACAGTGCACGAGTGCGTCTCGCAACATCCACATCTTTTGTCTGCTTTTTTATCATTTCTCATTATATTACGAAATTTAATATATTTTTGCATTCCTCGAATGTACGTCTTACTTTTTTTAGTTTCACGCTTTATCATGCGTAAGTTGTATACCCAGACACACATTAGTGTCTAGGCACTCCATTCTCTACTTCTCAAATCTAAGATAGATCGTGTTGAGTGGCGGTACTCAACGCCGCGCTTTGTCTTGTTACCAGAGCGAGGAAAAGAAAATACTAAATATTACTTTTTTTTTTCTTTTTTTTAACTTCACGCTGTATCCCGCATATAACAGAGGGAACCTGAGAACCTAGTGTTAAGGCACTCCGTTCCTCACTTTTCGCCGAATTAAGGTGCTGCTGAGTGGCGGAACTCAACGTCGCTCCTTGCTTTGTTACCAAACCCAGTAAGTGAAAATACTAAACTTTTACATTTCCTGGAGTGG
This sequence comes from Philaethria dido, assembly GCA_033558755.1. Classification (NCBI taxonomy): domain Eukaryota; kingdom Metazoa; phylum Arthropoda; class Insecta; order Lepidoptera; family Nymphalidae; genus Philaethria; species Philaethria dido. Next base: position 10,025 of record JAKGSA010001554.1, on the reverse strand, counting down.
GAATCGAACCCACAACTTGTCGCGTTTACAGTCGCACGCTTGTGCCTCTATGCCAAGACAAGCCTCTAGCAGAAGATAGCAGAGAAATGAAAATAATTAAAATATAATCAGCTTCCCCGATAGGAATCAAACCAGCAATCAATTGTATTACAGTATTACTCTGTCTCTGCGCCATGATGACTTCAAACAACAATTACTAACAATTAAAATATTAAAATATAAAATATTATAAAATATAAGGGACTCACAAAAGGGTTGTTTCTTCTCATAACTCAGTATATGTGCAAACATATCTATTCTAATTTAACACACCGTTAACACTGGGAACGGAACCCGATACCTTGCTGTCATTCATTTCCTCGCAACAAATCTCCCTCGGACTGTATAATATGATCGTTACACCGTATGTATGTGCATCAAGGTATTGTTATGTGATTTATACCTTCATATTTCATAGAGGGTGCCCATTCAAATGAATTTCAAACGCTCTTTCTGCTGTACAATAAAAGCTTGACGCTCCACTTGCCTTAACAGTTGGGATTGAAATTTTAATTTAGTTTATGACAATGATGTATTACTGTAAATTGTTGGTAATGTTGGTTGTGGGTTCGATTCCCAGTGGCGAAAATCCATTTGTACATTTTAGACAGTATTTTAGTTAGGGCAATAAGATAAACACGTAGGCGGAGATAACTAAATATTTCTTTTAAATAAAAAATATGTCGTATGTTGAGGCAAGTCGTGGCGTAGAGGCATTGAAACTGTAAAGACGACAGACAGAGTATGTGTTCAATTCCTACTCCAGGAAATCAAAATATTAAATATTTATAATAATTAATACAACACATTAAATATTTATAACGTCTGTCGTGGCGCAGAGGTACAAGCGTGCGACTGTAAACGCGACAGGTTGTGCGTTCGATTCCCACTCCAGGAAATGTTAGTCTTTTCATTTCCTGGGTTTGGTAACAAGGTAAAGTGTGGCGTTGAGTTCCGCCACTCAGCACGCAATGCCGCAATTCGGCGGAAAGTAGGGAACAGAATTGTTGTAAGAGAATGGAGTGTCTTAACACTAGGTTCTCTACACTAGGTTTCCTCTGCCTACCCCGCTATATACGGGATACAGCGTGAAGTTAAAAAAAAAAAAATAATATGATCATTTCTTCGTTCTGGTTCCACGGCGAAGCACGGCGTGTAGTTTCACAACTCATCACGCAATAACTCAATTCGGCGAAAATGGGTAACAAAAATTTTAGTAGAACTGCTATGCGCGGAATATAGCGTGAAGTTAAAGAAAAATCAAGTGTCGATGTGTGTAAAAGAGTTCAACACATAAAAAAACACACACACAAAAAAACTTTACATATATTATTCCAATGATAACCAGCCTTAAAGCGTGCTGTGAACAACACTAGTGAGCGGAAGTACTACCTGTGTTCATTATTATTAGTTAACTTGCTATACCTAATTTAGAAACAACTAATGGCATAGATATTTTTTAAATGAATTATTTTTTCACTTTTAAAAAAAGGAACTTATTACATAAATAGTCATATGAGTTGAGCAGATTCATTCTTTTTCCAGTATAGCAAGGCTAATTACCTAACGAGCAACTTACTTACTATCAAAACACTCCGTTCGCCTTCATTTACAAATCTAGTCCTCAACAATGTCGAAAAACTGAAAACATAATAAAAAATGGAATAGTTAGCAAAAGCATGGACTATGTATGTGAATGAAATAAAAATTTAAAAAAAAAACAGTATTAAATCAATCAGTGGTCAGTTTCAAGGCTTGATTAGAATTAAGCTAGCATTCTAGGCAACAAGTCAGCGTTACTCGTTCCATAATGTTAACCATTTTTTATATATTATAAGTGGTAACAGTAAAAGTTCTCCCAGACAACCTATTTCATATTCCGTTTAGTAGAATCTTTTAAAATAAGGTTAGGTAGAGATCGGAGCGCGGACAGTGGATGTGAACGTCAACGTACATTTCAAAGGAACTCCTTAATCTACATTTGTGTTGTAAGTCGCAGATACTCTCTAAACTCCTCTCGCGATGGGTATCCACACGGTGAAGCCATGAGTTCCTAAGGAGCTTCTTCTCTTCTCTTTTTGTTTGTTAAACGAATATTTCTTATCCTATTACGCTAAATTGTAATTTAAGCATAATATAACCAGTGTATTCTTATCTATTAAGATACAAGTGTAAAAACACACTTTGAAAACAGTACTTTAGCTACTGAACACTTCTATAATTATAGTTATAAAGTGTTTAAACAAACACCTCCCTGGTAGAACGAGTGGCTGTAATATTATACTAAATGACATGAATGAAATAGAAAACTTGTCATTACACAGTCGTTATCTGTAGGCGCTGACTCACGCCGGCTAATGTTGACGTATTTGCATATAAAATTTAAAATAAAAACTCAGATTACAATTATATTTAAATTATGAAGTTCAGTAATTAGTAAAACTAATTCTTGTGTTTGCAAAGTAGGGGTAGAGTAAAGTGAGACGTCACTCTTCTCTCTATACTTCTTTATGATCGTTTTTTTAAGTCATCGTGGCACAGGATAGCTTCTACTTGTAATCACGATTGGTTGTCAGTTCGATTTTCACTCAGCGAAATTATTATTTTTTTTTAAATTCACACTGTATCCCACATATAGCAGGGTAGGCAGAGGGAACCTGAGAACCTAGTGTTAAGACACTCCGTTCTCTTACAACAGTACCGTTCTCCACTTTCCGCCAAATTGAGACATTGCGTGTTCAGTGGCGGAACTCAACGCCTCGCTTTGCCTTGATACCACACCTAGGAAATGAAAATATTAACATTTCCTGGAGTGGGAATCGAACCCACAACCTGTCGTGTTTACAGTCGCACGCTTTTTCATTTCCTGGGTTTGGTTGTTGAGTTCCGCCACCCAGCACGCAATGCCTTAATTCGGCGGAAAGTGGGGAACGGAGTGTCTTAACACTAGATTCCCACTGTCTAGCAGGGTAGACAGTGGGAACCTAGTGTTAAGACACTCCGTTATGCATATGCGGAATACAGCGTGAAGCTATGTATGTATGTATTATTTTCATTTTACCATTCTGGTAATACAGCGCGGCCTTGAGATTAATTAAATATGCAATTTCTAGAATTCGAAAGGAAAACGACGAACGGAGTGACTAGTCACTAGGTTTTCTTATACTACCCTGCTATACGAGATAAAGCGTGAAGCTGTAAAAAAACTGTAATCATCGTAAGTAACTCGATAAATAACTGGCTATTTTTATACAAGTAATCGATTTCTTTCTGCACCAAGCTTGTTTGGATTCAGTAAAAAATGAAACGCTCAGTTTTCTATGAAAAATCGATGATAAAACACTTGACACAGGACAAATTGTCTGATGATTGCTAGGCCTGGGTGTGTCCCTAATGGCTTAACTTTGAGTGTCGGATGACAGCTATGATATACGCGTGTAATAAGTTGTAGTCCTGTTATAGGTGCTTCGATTAAGAATATGGATATTATCGAATTATGTTAGAATAATTATTTTATTAAAAATATAACGCCTGCCGTGGCGCAGAAGGCACAAGCGTGCGACTGTAAACGCAGGTTGTGGGTTCGGAATTCCCCACTCCCAGGAAAATTTAGTATTTTCATTTCTTGGGTTTGGTAACAAGGCAAAGCGACGTTGAGGTCACCACTTAACACGCAATGCCTCTTAAGTCGGCGGAAATTGGGAACGGAATTGTTGAAAGAGAATGGAGTGTCTTGGTTCACACTAGGTTCTCTGGTTCCCTCTGTCTACCCTGCTATGCAGATTACAGCGTGAAGTTAAAAAAAAAAAAAGAAATATGGGGTTTTCAGTTTTTTTACATTAATTTGAAGTTAATATGTTAGAGAACATCAACAGAAACAATGTCTGACTGTAAATGCAATGGGTTGTGGGTTCGATGTCCACTCTTGGGAATTAATATATTTATTTAATTTTTTTTTGTGGAAATAAACTTGTCTTACCTGAGTAAATCAGTCTGGTAAGACATCGAGCAGCGATGTCTTCCGCCACTCTGACAACTGGCGATGCCTCGATTTCGGGCGGAAAGTGGAGAATGGAATGTTTTGACAATAGGTACATACATACATAGCTTCACGCTGTATCCCGCATATAGCAGGGTGGGCAGAGGGAACCTAGTGTTAAGACACTCCGTTCCCCACTTTCCGCCGAATTGAGGCATTGCGTGCTGAGTGGCGGAACACAACGCCGCGTTTTGCCTACAATAACAATAGGTTCTCTTTACTTATCCTGTAATGCGGTATAGAAGTAGGATAGCAGCAAAAACCCCATATTTTATCTAGTTTTTACATCAGTAATCATCAGTATATGTGTGGGGTATAAACATGATTGTTTATCCAAATGAAATGTAATTTTAAAGTTATTAAGGGTTTATAGGTTTGTTAAATGTTTTAAACCATGCGCAGATATATTTTTTTTATATTTTGTAGACGACGACCTCATTCGCTACCTTCCTACTAATATGTATTTTAGAATTTAATCATATTTTAATATATTTAATATCGTTATCATGAGAATTAGAATAACAATGAACATATCTTCGTTTTTACTTTGAACTCCGGCCCTTGCCCTCCACACCTGCGCTTGCGCCGTCTCGCATGGCCGCGCCCGCAATAACCTGTCAAATTGTACCCGATACGCTTCCTTAACGGAAATTATATAAGAATGGCCATTTTAGATTACAAAAAACAATGGCTATTCAATGTTTCGAAAAGTTTTGTGTTTTAATCGTTTAGCAATATGACGAAAGACAATCGACTCATCCATCGGTCTATCGGTTTAATTTAAAATTGTCTTTGTGTTATGGCAACAATTCTAACTGCACTAGACATAGGAAGTTTTTAAGAAAACACTGGTTTTATTTAAAAAAAAAAGAATATAACTTGTTACCTTAAAATCCCTGTTATTTTATAATTAATGTTCAATAAAGATATAAAACCTGTTACATACTACTGTTATGTATTTTTAAATATTATAACGTAATGAAGATATTCAGTTCTCATATAGTTGTGTTTTTAAAAATTGAATCGGTGAGTGCAGAAACAACGTAAGTCCGGATTTTCAAATTTTGCAGGAGGGAGAAAAAAGTATATAACTTTCCTTTCTAAGCTAGTTTAAATCGATTACGAATTTTTGCATTTTTTGTGACCTACATTGTTCCTGCAGTTAACACTTAGTGCCTTCTGTTAAACAAAATAACTAGCCTAATACATTTTTTGACCGATTTCACAAAATGAAGGAGTTTTTTTTTGTGTGTTAACGCATAACTTTCACTAGGTGAATTTAGATGATTTTTTTTTAACTTCACGCTGTATCCCGCATATAGCAGGGTAGGCAGAGGGAACCTGAGAACCTAGTGTTAAGACACTTCGTTCTCTTACAACAATTCCGTTCCCCACTTTCCGCCAAATTAAGGCATTGTGAATTTAGATGATATTTTTTTATTATAACTAGTGCTGCTAATGTTTCATTCCCGTCCTATTTAAATTAAGTTAAGATCTATCGAGTAGTTATTGAATTATCCGTGATAATTGAGAGAATTTTTGAGAGAATTTTCTTTGAAGTCGGTTATTTTTTGTTAAAATTTTATTTTAATTATGCTTGTTTATTTATACGGCCATGAAAATAAATATAATTCCAGACATTCCAATTAAATATATAATACTTCCCAGCCCAACTAAATTATTCTTTAGTAAATTGCTTAGTTATCTACGTTATATATAGAAACAAGTAAGAAATATATAAATTTTAATTTTTCTTTAACACTCATGTGATAAAATTTAATAGCTTTCATAAATATCTCAATAATCACTTCTTTTACCTTAACAGTATAATTATAGGGTATGATGGGAGATCTTGATTGACAACTATAAGTCAGTACCTAACGCTTTATAGGGCTATCGATTACCGGAACATCCTGTTGCTTTCATCTTCCTATTATAAATGAGAAAGTTCACGGATTTATGGATGTTTGTCTCTTTTACGTAAAAACTACTGAACAGATTTTAATGCAACTTTTCAGTATTATAGCTTATATACCGCCTGTCGTGGCGCAGAGGCACAAGCGTGCGACTGTAAACGCGACAGGTTGTGGGTTCGATTCCCACTCCAGGAAATGTTAGTATTTTCATTTCCTGGGTTTGGTAACAAGGCAAAGCGCGGCGTTAAGTTCCGCCACTCAGCACGCAATGCCTCCGTTCGGCGGAAAGTGGGGAGCGGAATTGTTGTAAGAGAACGGAGTGTCTTAACACTATGTTCTCAGGTTCCCTCTGCCTACCGCGCTATATGCGGGAAAAAAAAAATAGCTTGTATGTCAGAATAACATAACATGTGCAATTGATAAACGTTTTACAAAGCAGATGGGAGTCTATTTTACACTGCTTGCTTTTCTATTTTACATTGCTTTTCTGTAAGACTATATATATTGTTTATATATGAAATAAAAATTTGGAAATTGTATTCATGTATTTTTTTTTAAATTTCACGTTGTATCTCGTATTTAGCAGGGTAGACAGAGGGAACCTGAGAACCTAGTTTTAAGACACTGCTTTCCTTACTTTCTGCCGAATCGGGGCATTGCGTGTTAACTGGAACTTAACGCCGTGCTTTGCCTTATTCCCAAACCCAAGAATTGAAAATACTATTATAAACTTTTACATTTCCTGGAATGGGAATCGAACCCACAACCTGTCGCGTTTAGACTCACACGTTTGTGCTTCTGCGCCACGACAGGCGTTTTTAAAATTTTATGATATATATTATGATTACACGTATTCGTCCAACTTTCTTTTTTTTTATAAATATTTAATTTCAATATTATATAATAAGTTAGCTGCCAGCTATTGCGGTAAAAAATGCTCACAGAGTCAAAATTTATATTATCAAGGCATTATACTAATCTTAGATACTTATTGTCATATTGTGACTAAATTATTCCAAATCTTTATAAATTCTAGTCCATGTGTTATTCTGGTATATAAACTATAATGTTGTACAGTTTCATAGATTAGTAGTTATTGAGTGATAGAGAAGCTCGTTCACAAAGTATCGCGTTTATAATATAATAACTCAGCAGCGCAATTTGTTTTACCAGAGTTACCCCGAGTGGGAATCGAACCCACAATCAATCGCGTTTACCGTCAAACGCCCCACTGGGCCATGATGGCCTCTACGTGGATAAAAAAGGAACTTGAAATTTGTCATTTTTTTTTAACTTCACGCTATGTCCCGCATATTATACTTTGTAAATATTATATATATTAAGAAAAATAAAAAGTCTGGGAACTAAATAAATTAAAACATAATAAATGATTGAATTTTTTGTTCGTTCATACGGATATGTTGTAAATCGCATAAAATTGTAATAAAACTGTGACTTCCTTTACAATTGTAGAATTATTTTGTAATTACGTTTCTCATAGAAACGTCACATTGAAGACTAGTGTTACTTGTTTAGTGGGTGTTCTGGGTTCGATTTTGCATCGGAAAAGAATGGAAGGAACATAAAAAACTTATTTACGCGTGATTTAAATTGGTTTTTTGAAAAAAAATATATTTTTTTGTTTTGATTATTGTAGTTTATAAATTAGACTATAGTTTTGGCCTTACTATCTATAAGGAAACATATCTATAATTATAGTATTTTTTTAGCTCCATTCCGCATATAGCAGGGTGGGCAGGGGAAGCAGAAAACCTAGCGTTAAGACACTCCGTTATCTTTTAACATTTCCATTTCTCCATAGTGGGAAAGTATAATAATAAAACAGTAAAAAGTCTGTCTGTAAATGAATTAAATAATTTAGGAAGTAAAAAAATATAATATATGAATATTAGATGTTATATAAGTATAATTCCTTCATATGATTTCATGATCGGTGTTGCCTCAACAATTCACGATACTTGCGTACGTGCTATTTACATCGCACTTTAAAAACATATTAAACATTTTAACAATTTATTATATTTGAGCCTGGCCTTAGGATTACGATACTAAAAATATTTCGTGATTTCAAATCACGCTTATTTCAACTTCCTATTAACTAAATCACGCTAATCACACAATCACAATATTACCGAAAATTTAAATAGGACCATAAGACCCAAAGAATTTTAGCTATCATTTAAACAAAAATCATCCAAATTGATTTACCTAGTAAAAAGTTATGAGATAACACATAAAAAAATACAGTCTGAATAGAAAGAGAACCTCTGCCTTTTTTTGTAATAGGTTAAAATATAAAACAAAGGGGTAGAAAGTATATAATTTCTATCCACACCTTAAAAGCCTTATAAGTTACAAGATTATCTAAAGATCCGCCACAACACACCACGAACAACTAGTAATTGCGGTGTTTTTAACACTATGAATTAATGCATAGATTTTGTATTGTGAATTAAATTCAGACTAACCATGCGAGGGATTTATAACGTTTGTTCTTTTGTAATGTTGCTTTTTTTTACAAACTTACTTATTAAGTGAAGGTCAATTCCACTCTGTTTTTCATCTTCTTTTGCGCATAAATTTTAACTGGGAATTTTGATTGATTTTTATATAGCACCTGGCTAGTGCTTCTTATGGGGTCCCCATTTAATTTTAACAAGTAGTTTTTTGAGTTATTTGTAATTACTTTTTAGTGTATTTTTTAAGTCGACGTTGTTTCTTTTGTTAAGAATACTAATTATTTGAAATTGAATAAGTTATTGCAGAAAAGGTATAATATCTAACATTACAATTGCTGTAACTTAGGCTTATTATTTTGTTAGGGAATACTGCGAGATTTTATAATATTAGTAATTTTTCATGAAGAAAAAACTAATTTACACGTGCTAATGAACCAAAGTATATATTTACCATAAAAATTCTCTACAACTTGTGTTTATTATAGGAAGCCCTTATAATTTTAGACCATTTACTGTATCTTTTCTACATACATAGCTTCACGCTGTATCCCGCATATAACAGGGTAGGCAGAGGGAACCTAGTGTTAAGCACTCCGTTCCCCACTTTCCGCCGAATAGTGGCATTGCGTGCTGAGTGGTGGACTTCAACGTGCTTTGCCTTGTTACCAAACCCAGGAAATGAAAAATTCTAACCTGTCGCGTTTATCGCACGCTTGCACCTCCGCGCCACGACAATCTTTTTTCAATCTTTTTAAATATTTTTTTACATAAATAATATATAAACCATCTCTCTATTAGAAATACGATCGTTTGTACCACAAACTATTATTTTCGTACTCGCACGATTTCTCTGTTTAGATATGAGTGTTCCCTACACTTTCCACTCGGCCTCCCGGCGCTCGACGGGCTATGATTATGTGAGGGAAAAACGAAATACAAAAAGTCAGTCCGACGCTTCGTGCAACCGGTTCCATCGTTTGAGGCTTCATGAAATTGCTCTGTTAACCCGATGTTTGGACCACGATTATAGGGAACTGATACGTTTACTTTCTACACAAACATATATAAGCTAGTATAATACACTGTGTGTAATTTTTGTATGGTGGAATGTTAAATATCGCTATACTCGCATATAGCAAGGTAGGCAGAGGGAACCTAGTGTTAAGACACTCCGTTCCCCACTTTCTGCTGAATTGAAGCATTGCGTGTTAACGACGCCGCGCTTTGCCTTGTTACCAAACCCAGAAAATGAAAAATTCCATTTCTTGGAGTGGGAATCGAACCCACAACATATCGCGTTTACAGTTACACGCTTGTGCCTCTGCGCCACGACAGGCGTAATTATAATATAGAAAATAAAATTTCACTCAAAACATATAAAGCAGACACTAACAAGACGTTTCTATTAGAAATGGGAGTGCGTACCAATAACTCATAGTAACATAAATAAAACATGACCTAGCGCCGTCTGCCCATTCGTTACGAACATGTACCATGTAATATGACATCTGACATGTAGCTTTTATTACTATACTAGAGTTAACAAGTTTT
>JAKGSA010001553.1:3870-50993 GCA_033558755.1 Philaethria dido | reverse complement strand
AAAAAAAAAAAAAAAAAAAAAAGTTATGTAACTGTTTTACTGGGTAATTTTGATGCTTCGGTTTTTTTTATATAATGGCTAGTGCTTTTGATGTAGACTTGGCGCCCTTGCGCCTGTCGGCATCCTCTCAAGCAGCCATTTAGTGCTTGTATTTCGCAGGGACTGAGCACCCTCTTCCCTCACCCCCCTGGTGTCGCTGTAAAGACCAATAGGGTCAACAGGATATCTATCCGTTCAAAAAAAAAATGAAAAAAATGATGTTGACTCATTTAAATTTAGTTAAAATTGAGTGAGTAGTTGAATTAAACTATGTTACTTTGAAACTATTGAGTCTAAGTGTGACCACGGACTACTGTTAAGTGTTCGAAACGTCGGGTTCTCAAAAATGTACTCGTATTTTCGAATACTAAAATATACGCGATTAATCGGGTTGAAATAGTTTCATGTAAAAATCGCAAACATCAAAGAGCTCATTTGAGTGAGTAGTTTTTGAGCTAATCGTAATAATTGTACATCTTAGTGCATTTTCATTGAAGTCTATTTTATTTTTTTGTTAAAATTTTTATTATTCTCATTTATAACAATATCCATTTTGGAATACTTTCATTATGGTAGTAAATAAGTATATCTGCAGGATTTCCAGGAAATATTCAAACGTGATTCAACATGAAATATTCTATGTATTATGTATGTATTTTTTAATGAATGGCTTCCCGCAGTCTTACCTTACCTTTGAGTTTCCTTCCATAATATATTATACCCGCGAGCCCAATTTAACAGCATAAATCAGATGTCTTTATTTGATGATGGGTGAGCAATTTATTTTTCTTTTCTCTAATATATAGCAAATATTATAAGAGGGTAGTCAAAGTGAAACTAGTGTTAAGACGCTTCGTTCTCCTGCCACCCAAATTTGAGATATTATGTGTTGAGTGGTGGAATGAAATGAAGATACTTTGAATATCATCACTCTCCTGGGTGGAAATCGATCCCGCAGCCACTCGCTTTCAGTCAGACGTTGTCTTACTGTGCCGCATTATCTTCTAGGCGATGGTAATCACATATTGGCTAGCGAACTCAACGCCGTGTTTTATCTAACCAGAGCAGACATAGAAATAATTCACTAATATAATAAAAAAAGGTCTTTCCTTTCGCTAAAATTTATTATTTATTAATGACAAGCTTATAACACCATTGACAGTAGCTCTAGAGGAAAAATGAAAATAATTCAATTATAATCATTCTTGCGAGTGGTAATCGATCCTACAACCAGTTGCTTCTAACTGTGCCGCGATTGCCTCTTGGTCATGGAGTATTGAATGGCGGAACTTAACACCGCGCTTTCTCTTACCAGAGCAAAATAAAAAAAAATAGAAATAAGCTTCACGCTGTTTCCCGCATATAGCAGGGTAGACAGAGGAAACCTGACAACCTAGTATTAAGACACTCCGTCGTCTTTTGAAAATTACGTTCCCCACTTTCCGCCTGATTGAGGCATTGTGTGCTGAGTGGCGGAACTCAACGCCGCGCTTTGCCTTATTACCAGAACCGGGAAATGAAAATAGTAAATATTGTTTAGAATTTTCATTATTAATAGAAATAAGTTTTGTATTTTATTAATAAAAAGTTTATAATACCATTACATAACAGTAGCTCCAGAGACTAGATGAATATTTGCAACGTAAAACTCAGTGGGCTGCTTTAATGGAAGCAGTTTAAAACTTTAGAAGCTTAGTTAGCATCTCTATCGAACTTGCCTCGTTTTTTCTCATCGATTGCGTCAACATAGTAATTATAGAAAGTGTTTGTAATACTTCATTTCATATATTTTCTAGTACTATATTTAATATTAAAATATCTTAACTAAATATAGTTTAACTTTCTCCCTCTGGTTACGCAAAGCGCGGCGTTGAGTTCCGTCACTCAGAACGCAATGTTTCAATTAATATATTATTATGTCCAAGAATAGTATACATATGTTAATGTGTGGAATTATATGCTGTTGACGCTGATTCGGGAGACTTATTGTTATTGTAAATTTATTGTAAAATTATATTTGAAAAGAGCAACTGTTGAGTTTCTTATCTCTTCTCAGCAGAACTGTCTTCCGAGCCGGTGGTAGCTACAGATAGGACTGACAATACTGGCATATTTTTGTAAATTGACGATTCGAAAGTGCTCGTAATGCGAATAGCCTATTTGACAGAAGAATATTTTGATTTTTATTTGATAACTTCATGATGTATAAATAGCATAATTTCACTTCAAGTCACTGAATTTGTATGAATATTATAATACTCCTTTCGCGTAATCGTTTCGTAAATAAGGTTGGATAATACGAAAATTAAAATGAAACTACAACTTACCACCACCGGGCATCGAAGCGGTGCTCACGTAGAAACAATGCAGTAACAATGACAGCAGCATTTTTGTCGTCATGGTGTCTCACTCGTGCTCTTTCATCCCATGCTTTTTAATCTCCATCGTATGGTCATATCCTTCACATAGTTTGTTCATCTGTAACAATATATATGGAAAATTAATAATTCGTTCCGATTTATTATTATTTAAATACATTATAGCTTTGCGATCGGATTGTAAGCTCACGTCTGCGTTCGATTCCCCACTTTCCGCCGAATTGAGGTATTGCGTGCTGAGTGGCGTAACTAAACGCCGCGCTTTGCCTTGTTACCAAACCCAGGAAATGAAAACTTCCATTTCCTGGAGTGGAAATCGAACCCACAACCTGTCGCGTTTACAGTCGCACGCTTGTGCCTCTGCGCCACGACAGGCGTTGAAATTACATATGAGATATATTTTTGCACTAATACTAGTACTAAAAAAAAAAGAAACAGCAAACACCATTTTTATTTATATTCTAAGCAATATAACTAATAATTAAATAGTCTTGTAAGAAAGTTTTAACACATAAAAAAGAGTCTTTTCCACGTACAAACACATAAAAATGTTTAATCATGACATAAACTTCCAATTGTAAGTATAATTAAAAAAAAAACCCCTTAAAAAAAGTACTATAAGCTTACATTATGACGAATACCTCAAAAACTACTTGGAATGCTTTCAGTAAATGTAAATGGGATTATATCAAAATCACTAGCTATCATATAACGAATGAATCACCAAAATTTGTTCAGCCAGTATAAAGCTACGCGGTAACATTAAAAAAATACAGTCCCAGAAAACCTCCATTTTTTAAAAATTGAATACAAAAACATACTATTTATATTCCTAGCAATATAAATTATCTTGTAAGAAAGTTTTAATTCCATAACCACTTAGCAGTGAATAGCAGAGACTAACCCAACACGCCATTTTGTGGCTACAGGCGAAATACGTTATGGCCGTTGGGGAAAATTAGCGGTGATGTCGGGAAACTTGTGCACTTTTATATATATTTCTGCTTATTCAAAAGAAACATGTCCAGAGGCGAGGTTTTACTTGAAAAAATTTAAACTTTTCTTGTGGGTTTTTTGCTTTTTTTTTAAATTATATAATTTGTCTTCTAGGAGAATTGGAAACGTCAGATTTGCGTTGCTATAGCAACGTATATGTCACTTTTATATAATAACTACATTATAATAAGAATTTTGGTAAAAATGATAGATTTTCTTTTCACGTATTAACATAAAGAAATGCATGATTTTGTATTGTATTGGCTTGACACAGCTTTGGCACAGTGTTGAGTTCCGCCACTTAACATGAAATGTCTCAATTTTAAATAGAAAGCAGAGTATGGCGTGTCTTGACAATCGACATTTAGACCCTAATGATTCCTTAAGATAATAATTTAAGGAAATTACTTTAAATATTCTCTGACAAAATCCATAAAACATATGAACGTAATATAAAAATTCAATTGAACTAAAACCTCAACACCACAATATATAGGAGTGTCACAAAATGTATTATATTTCGAGTATTTTTCATAGTATCGAGGCGGAGGCGAAGGAAATGGGTCAACAGAGTGGATTTATAGACTATCTAGCGAACGCTAATCTCAAGATGGCCAGTGCGCTTCGAATTGTTTACGTTTCAGCATTCTCGTGATCGCAAAATTTGGTTTGGTTATTTATATTGTGTTGCAAGTTTATGTTTTTGTTAGAATTGAGGTGTTATGAGTAAAATTGTATTGAGATTTTAAATGTGTGAATAACACTTGTTAAAAATAATTATTAAACAAAATTTTAAAAATAAATTATTGATGCATATTTTCTAAATCTCATCTCTACCCAGTAAAGAAATGTCAAAAATAGTTCAAGATTAATATATTATAATTCAACATAAATATGTTTTTGTAATTATCCTATAATCAAATTACACATAATTAAACTTTTAAAAAGAAAGAAAATCTACTTCAAATAAAACACCAAAAAGTACAATTATTACGAATAACTCAAAAACTACTTGTTAGATTTAGTTAAAACAGATTAAATTAAAAGGATTAGCTATCATATAATAATAATAATAATAAACTTTTATTTCGGAGTTATCCATATGGGTTAGTTACATTTCAACTTACATATCTATTTTTAGTACAATGTTTCTTAAATAAAATTAATAATACTCAATAATAATTAAACAGAATCCATATCAATAAAAATTCACATAATTATTAAAAATTAATTATAATTCACATAATTAATAAAAATTAATTATAATTCAAGCAATATTATTTTTTTTTGGGGCGTGAATCATCAAAAAATAATTCACTTGGTGCAGCTTGAAAGTTATGCACACACAAAAAACAATCTTTGAATTGAATTCCTCGTTTTGAGATCAGTTAAAAAATATGTACAAATTAGCTAGTTCTATGGATACTGACGCAGCGATATAAGCTATATCTCTGTGGAACTTTTTATCTGGGGTATCTGTTCAGTAGATTTTGCAAAGAGTAATAAACATCCATCCATCCATATATCATCCATCCCCTAGCTTTTACATTTCTAATATTAATAAGGAAAAAAGTTAAAATGGTGTACGTATATAATGGAAAATATTTTAACGTTGTCCGTGTAATTTATTACATATGTGTTTAAACGAAAGCTTTAAAAGTAATTTCAAGCACTGTATTTGATTTAAAACTTAAATTTAGATTCTCATTATTGAAATATTTATAAAACAATTTTTATGTTAAACATTATTAACATGTTTTTTTCTTTTTATATAAATTATATTATAAATTTTCATTTCCTGGGTTTGGTAACAAGGCAAAGAGGCGTTGAGTTCCGCCACTCGGCACGCAATGCCTCAATTCAGCGAAAGTGGGGAGCAAGGTGTCTTATCACTAATTCCCTCTGCTACCCTGCTATATGCGGGATAGCTATGTATGTTATAAGTTCAGATTACTTCCCTTAGCTTATCAAGACATTCTGTTCTGTACTTTCCGTCCGAAATGAGAACGGTCTGTTACGTAAGCGGAACTGCTGCCGCAGTTTGCATTGCCATTGGGGACATATAAATAATTAAATAAAATCAATCCTCGAGAGAAAAAAGTGCGTGAAGTTGTAAAAATGATGATACATTATGTCGCTCTAAGAGTATTAATATTTATGTACGAGTGGAAATTGAATAGTAGATATATTTAATATTAGTGGCACTTTGACTCGTAAAAGCCGTGTTGCTATATTAACATGTGTACATACATACATACATACTTCACGCTGTATCACGCATATAGCAGGGTAGGCAGAGGGAACCTAGTGTTAAGACACTCCGTTACCGACTTTCCGCCAAATTGAGGCATTACGAGCTGATTGGAGGAACGCCGTGGTTTGCCTTTTTACCAAACCCAGGAAATTAAAAATTCCATTTCCTGGAGTGGGAATCGAACCCACAACCTGTCGCGTTTACAGTCGCACGATTGTGCCTTTGCTCCACGACAGGCGTTACATGCACATGACAACAAGCATATCATGTGTCAAACATATTGTAATAAGTGGAATATTTATTTTATCATTAAGGGTAACTGTGTTTTTGTAAAAATACTCAAGAGTATTCCCTTCTCGTATTAATTACTCCTGATAAGGAAAACAAATAGTGAATATCAATTGCATAGATAAAAAGTATAAACGCTTTTGTCTCCCAATCTTCAGCCAATAACCCGAGGTTAACTTAATCTGTAACAGCATCACCTGCCCATAACGTTATCTATATTGTAAAAATGGTTTTCCCATACCAAATGTTTACAGTTTTCTTTATATCACAAAGTTTTAGGAGATTTAGTGTTTGGTTGTAGGTTCGATTCCAACTCGGGGATTGTTTTTATTGTTTTCATTAATTATTTTAATTTCTAGGCTTTGGTAAAATAAGCCGTGATATTAAAATCTGCTACTTAACAAGCAATACGTTGATTTCGGGCGGAATATGTAAAAATGGAGTGTCTAGCTAGTGTTAGCTTTACTCTGCCTACCTCGCTATGCGGGATAAATCGTGAAGCTGCTATTTCTATTGTAATTTTCCTAATCTGGTAACACCGCCATTCAACACGCAAAGCCTTAATTTTGGATGGAATATGGAAAACAGACTGTCTTAACAATAGGTTTAAAAAAACGGGAAGCTAAAAAAATCCTTACCACGATACGTTTATTTGTCAAACACACCCAAGAGAGCACTAAAGACATCAAAATACCTAAAGCACCTCATAAAAATTGGAACTCCGTTGAATTTGTAACAGATGGTTCCTTACTTCATTTAATTTAAAAGATCACGGGCAAGATACAGTAGATTAGGCGCTCGTTGAAAAAGAATTTGGTCCCAAGAGATAAATTAACGAAATTAATTATTCCCCCTTAAGATATGCCGCAGATATTTACTTTGCTGATAAAACGGACTCTAGCCTCTAATTTACTTGTAATCGGCTTGTGGTATTTGTATTGACTTGGAGATATCTATTATATTAAGGTTTTTGATATAAATTAACCTGAAGGAGAAGGAACTTTCTCGAATTACACGAGTTATATATATATGAGTCCTTTGAAATATTTATGTAGCTAGGTAGAGATGAGCGTAGGCAGTGAAGGTGAAAGTGAATTCGCATTTTAAAAGGTCCCCTTTAACCTATACTTTTTTTACGTTTTTTGTCATTATACCCTTGGTTAGACGCATTGCCTTAGCAACGTGTATGTCATTTTATGTCAAACACATGGTTATATTTTTTACATATATTTATTTAATCCAATTAATCTAATCCATTTTTATTGTATAATTATCATAAAAAATGGCTTTCGCCTTCTCTATATAAACGTAAACTGTGCCAATTTTGATACTCCTTCGTTCACGTAGCTTTTACAAAAAGCAAACCAAAATATTCTTCCACGTATTAATAAAATGATTCCCATTGACCATTTTAATATATTTTTTTTTTTTTTATGGATAACGGATGGCAAGCGATCAAAAGGACCACCTGATGGAAAGTGGTTACCTTCGCCCATGAACATCTACAACAACAGATATGTTGTAGATGCGTTGCCAACCTAGAGGATACAGATGGAAGGGGAGGACAATGTAGTAGTCCGCTCTCGGAACCACCAGATTTTGGGGAAAGGATGGGTGGGAAAGGGGAAAACCTGGCTTACATGCCATCGAACCGGAACACATCATAAGATATTTGGCGGTTCGTCTTTGACATGATAGTGGTCGCGAGCCAGTCGGAGGACAAACCTCCTACCACCAGACAAAATAAAGCCACGGGGACAACATACATAATACATTCCAAATTCAATGAATCACAACTGGTCATGAGAATCAAGTTTCGAAGAGCAAGAGTAATTGAAAACTAAAGTTTGCCCGTAATTGGGTACCAGAGAGGACTTTCGTTAATCACCCAATGGATCTTTCACGAGATAACTCCTTATCGTGCTAAAATTTAACTAGACTAGAGGCAATTAGACGCGGAGGCTGCGTTGCAAAGGGATGCTCTAAGTAATTGCATTTCTAACAGAAACTGTGGTTCCTACTATTTGTTGGATTCCGCATTGATTTTTGGTTTGAAAACCAATTTTGTAGGTCAAATTTTCAATGTTCTAGTGATTTGTGAGGGATTTTTTGTTTGTTTGTAGTTTTGGTCAAAGAGCCTTGTTAATGAAGGTAAGTGCATCATATTGTGATGTTATCAAAGTGACAAAGAGAATTTAATTGATTTCTGGATTTAAGGAAATGGAATTGAAGGCATTTCGATTTTCATCATGATAGGCAGTGCTTAGTGTAAATTTATGTATATTTTAATATTTAATTATAACATCACATTTGTCAAAGTCAAATTTCAACTTAATATAGAAAACAGAGTGTCTTGATAGTTTTCTTTATGAATATACTGCTATGCGGAATAAAGCGTGAAGCTCTGCATACAAGGAATTACATAACCCTAAAAACATTCTAAAATAAAAAAAAATAAACAATGTAATAAAATCAGCATTATGTTTCACGGTTTATCCGTCATAGCAGGGTAATCACAGTGAATTCAGTGTCTTGACACTCCGTTTACCGTTATCCATACAAATTCGAAACGTAATTAAGTGGCGAAACTAAAAACCACGTTGTGCCTAAGCAGTACGTAGAAATGAAAATAACTAATATATTTGGGCGAATGTTTACCTGGAGTAGGAATCGAATCCACAACCAAACGCGTCTAGCCAGACGCTATCCCACACCACGATGGGCTCATTATATTTATCTTGAACATAAAGTGTTTCATTACAACAAGAACTTAACAAGCCGAGTGGCGTCAAGTTAGTCGGGAATGCTTTGCTGCCTCTTAATCACGCAACTCTTCACTCCACTTCGTGTATTCTTTTGTTTGTCTACTTTAGCCAATTTGTTGTTTGCGCTACTTGTCTCATTTGACGTCTTTTATTTGGTTTTTCTATTATTTATTATACGTTTACCTCTATTAACACACTGAGAACTTAGTGTTAGGACACTCCGTAGGCTTTTCATCTGAATTCAATGACTTGAGTCATTTATTATATTTCTTGTCAGTTTTTTAAAAAAATATTGTCATTCTGCACTCCTTCTCTATATAAACTATAAGTGTGCCAAGTTTCATGCTCCTCCGTCCGCGTAATTTTAAAAAGGGGTACAAAGCTTTTGATTCACGTATTAATATATATATATATATATATATATATATATATATATATATATATATAAATTTATGGTATAGACTATATTTGCCTATAGAAAATACGTGAATATTATACAGTGGCTGCTATCCTTACGTGTAGTAATTTCAATTGAAATCTCTTATTTATAGCACATAAACGTGCCAGTTGAGTACAATGGGCACCGACAATGTCACGTAGATTGGTGTGCAGTGTACGTGGATTCGTTTCCATTGTACTTTTAACAGATTTCTAAAAGGAGGGTACCATTTAAATTAAGTAATATTTTGAGTTATACGTAGTATGTGTACTTTTTAGTGCGGTTTCTATGGAGTGGGTCATTTTTTTTCGATATTAATTATAGTTCGTTTAGTGATACGAATAAAGTTTTTTGGTTCGCTTTTTTTTATAGGATAGGGGAGTCGGAAAAAACTCAGCGTCAAAAACCTAAAAACCGCGTCTTACTTTTTCCAGATATTTCGTGTTGGGCTGGGAAACTCAACACTGCACTTTGTTTTGCCAAAAAAAAAGAAAAAAAATGTTTAGTATTTTCATTTCCTAGGTTTGGTAACAAGGCAAAGCGCGGCGTTGAGTTCTGCCTCAGCACGCAATGCCTCAATTCGGCGGAAAGTGGGGAACGGAGTGTCTTAACACTAGGTTCTCAGGTTCCCTCTGCCTACCCCCTATGTGCGGGATACAGCGTGAAGATAAAAAAAAAGAAACAACTTCAATATAGTTATTCGTCCAAGTGGAAATCGAACCCACCACCAATCGCGTTTAGAGTCAAATGCTGTAACACTCCACCATAATGGCACTGTATTTATATAACAAAAAATATATTAACAAAATATCTTACTTAGACATTGCAACAAATATAAACAGGTATAATTGAATTTCACTGTAAAGGAGTAAAAAACTAAACATTTAACTGTACATCGCTTTATTAAGTTTTGATGGCAAGTTAAAGTAACAAGCTCGTACAGAGTACACATTGCTAACTGAACTATCGAATTTGTGAACTGAATTTATTTTATTTTAACTTTAAAAATTACAATGAAGTTGTGTTTTAAATTAAGAAAATAATAGGTGAGACTTGTCGATGATCCCACACTCACAAGCGGTATCGAGCACTTAAGTCTAAGGAGAGACTTTGCTTCCTTGTGCGTGTTCTACCGCTTGTATAATGGGTTGTGTTCTGAAGAATTGTTTGACATGATGCCCACGGCTACTTTTCACCATCGCACCGCTCGCCATCGACAGGGAGTTCATGCTCACACTTTGGAGCCTAAATGGTCCCGAACAGTTCGATTTCAAAGGAACTTTCTTCCGCGGACTCTCCAATTGTGGAATGATCTCCCTGCCGAGGTTTTCCCAGAGGGCTACAATATGGGGTTCTTCAAAAGGGGAATAAATAGGTTTTTGAAGGGTCGGCAACGCGTAAGTGATGCCCCTGGTGTTGCAAGCGTCCATAGGCCACGGTAACCACTTACCATCAGGTGGGCCGTGTGCCTTGTTGCCACCGTCGTGGTATAAAAAAAAAAGGTTCTGAGTATTTTATATATCCTGCTATATCCGGGATACAATGTGAAGTTAAAAAAAAAAGGAAAAAGAAAGTATTTTTAAGTGTTTTTAACCGATTTCAAAAAAAGAGGAATTGTTTTTAATGAACTAATTAATGTTTTATTAACGAATATTTTTTTTTTAACTTCACGCTGTAACCCGCATATAGCAGGGTAGGCAGAGGGAACCCGATAACCTAGTGTTAAGACACTCCATTCTCTTTCAACAATTCCGTTCCCCACTTTCCGCCGAATTGAGACATTGCGTGTCGAATGTTTTAGTGTGTGTATAACTATTTACTGGGTACTTTTACTGAATTACTGAAGTAATTTTGATTACTGTTTTTTATATGATAGCTAGTGCTTCTAATTTGGTCCCATTTAAAATTAGTTAAGACCTGATCAATGGTTTTTGAGTTATTTGTAATAATTTCATTTTTTAATACATTTATTTACTACAGTCGGTTTTCCTTTTTTCGGTCAAAACCGGTTAAAATATTATTTCACCTATCTAAATTTTTCATTAGTAAGGCATTGTATTTAAAAAATATATTTTTGGAAATTTTGTAACTAACAGTTAAGTTTTAATATGTCATGATACTTGAATATAGCTTTACCCATTATTACAACAGTCCAGAGAGCTTAATTAAATTGTAATCTAAACGTAACTACTGCAGTGCACCTAATTAAATGAAAAGCTAGTTCATAGAAAACACTGGACTTCGATAGAAGAATTGAAATTTTAACGAAAAAGAAAATCGACTTCTAGTAATATACCCTAAAATATAAAAATATTGCAAATATCTCAAAAAGCTACTAGTCACATCTTAACTTAATTTAAATGAGACCATTTCAGGAACACTAGTTATCATATAAAAAGAGAATCATCAAAAACGGTTCAGCCAGTAGAAAGTTATGCAGTAACACCCATATCCTCATATCATATTGATTAGCTTAACCTTAAACATTAGAAAATGTATAAAAATCTCTCTACAGAGATGCTTTCGACGTAGCTGGATAAGAACGTATGGCTTAGCAGTCAGAGCACTTGGACGGTTTCCAAGAGGCGCGGGTTCGAGTCCCGTGGCGTTCAAAATTTTTATACGTTTTATAAAGCACTAGAACTTTAAAATTTCAAAAGTACCTCCATCTTTTTTGAAATCGATTACAAAACTTCAAATCTACTTAGTTTAGTTCCCAAATCAAGAACACACATTCGTTAATTCCTTTGTAGGATACTCGGATATCGATTTAATTACGGTCATACTTGAAACTAATGAAAGGGAACATTTAATGTGTAGATGGGCCTGATTGTGATGGGATCGAGATGTGTTTAAGATGAGTGTGTAGGGTACTAAAGAGGTCATAGTGGCGTAGTGATTGTATCTAACTGTAAACCGGATGTTTTCGGTTCGATTTACACTTGGAAGAGTTATTAAGGTTAAATTATTTTTCTTTTTCTTTCTGGTTAGATAAACGCGGCGATAAGAAAGTCATTTCACATTTAATGAATCAAATTTGAATTGAAAGCGGAGTGCGTGATAGAAGCTGGAGCAGGAGTGTCTTGACTCTAGATTCACTCTGACTTCCCTGATATGTGGGTTAAAGAGTGAAGCTGCTAATTTGTTGGTAATTATTAATATTAAAGGCCATTGTGGTAATGTGAGATAGCGTCTGACTGTAAGAGCGAGTGATTGTGGGTTCGTTTCCGATGGGAAATTATTATTATTTTTTTTTAACTCCACGCTGTATCCCGTATGTAGCAGGATAGGCAGAGGGAACCTTAGAACCTAGTGTTAAGATACTCCGTTCTCTTTCAACAATTCCGTTCTCCACTTTCCGCCAGATAGAGGCATTGCGTGTTGAGTGGCGGAACTCAACGCCGCGCTTTGCCTTGTTACCTAACCTAAAAAATGAAAATATTTCATTTCCTGGAGTGGGAATCGAACCTACAACCTGTCGCGTTTACAGTTGCACTTGTGCCTCTGCGCCACGACAGGCGTTTTATTATACAACAGAAATTATTATGAAACAGAAATGATTATATTATATTTATTTGTTTATGTCTTACCAAAGCGGAAGTTAAGTTCAGCATTAAACTCCACCATGTAACACCCATTATCCCATATTTGGAATATTATAA
This sequence comes from Philaethria dido, assembly GCA_033558755.1. Lineage (NCBI taxonomy): Eukaryota > Metazoa > Arthropoda > Insecta > Lepidoptera > Nymphalidae > Philaethria > Philaethria dido. The sequence goes on along the minus strand of JAKGSA010001553.1, from coordinate 38,172 downwards.
TATAATACTACAAAATATAAATGTACAAAATATATATATTTTTAATACGAACTGATATAACGAATTCACTGAACAGGATTATACGTTTTTTATAATAAATATATTGTACATTGGAAGTACAGTGAGAATTTAATAATCCTTTTTAAATTAGATGCGAGTTCGCTTGAAATATTAACAAAAGATATATCTATGTACTTGTGTATGTTTTATTTATAATTTTTCTGATGTTAATGAATACTACTAGTAATTAAATTATGTTTTAAATATTTTTATATTTTCGCTCTGGACAGACAAAGTGCAGCGTTGAGTTCCGTCACTCAACACGCAATAAGAGGAGAACGGAGTATCTTACCATTAGGTTCTTTCTGTATACCTGTATATGCGGGATGACGCGTGAAGGTGATCATTAATGTAAAAGCTAGTGAGAATTAATATTTATTACTTATTCATTTAAAAACTACTGAACAAATCTAGGTGACACATTACAGTAATATGCCTTACACATAAAAATAACATATAAAGGCTACAATTTATAAAGATTTTATATAATTCGGTCACATTTTAATTACCAGTGCCGTGGTGTCCATACAACACGGTTCCCACCGGCTTGCCTAACTTTTCAAAGTACAGTACAAAATGTGGAGCTCGGAAAAACAAAGTCAAGCAAGGAAAGTGTAGACTTGAAATTGTAATTGAGTTTGCAAAAAATTAAGATCAAGAAATGTGGAGAGCTAAAAAAAAGGTCGCCAGGAAAATATTGGGCATAAAATTGCAAAAAAAACAAACTCTGACATCTTAAAGATTTAATTTTAATATTCGATAGCAAAATTACTAAATACTTTCACATTCTATACCGGCTTCCCTAAATATACATTGGCTTCTCTAAATTTACCGGCTTGCCTGACTAAATTTTTTACGCGTCGCCACTGATGAGTACATATGTTATACCGTTTTATTAAAGAGTATTCCGTAGCTCATTTTATAGCCTATAAATGGAAAACTTTGTTAAGAAACTCCGTTCTCAAGGCGGAACCCAACGCCGCTCGATAACACTAGAAAAAAACTAGATTTTATTCTACGAACACATCAAAGAGATGTTATATATATAGTTTATAGCATATAAAAGAATACGGCCACAGGAGAACGCTCTCTGAATACAAATGAAGGCGATGTGTGAAAATTTAGATAGGAGATAGTGATTCTCATTATCAATAATTACGAATCCTAATGGTTTCGTTATGTTATCAGATACGAATTAATTATGGGTTTTATTTAGCTTTGGTTATGTGGTTTCTGTTTAAATGTTTACATTGTAGCTTCATGATTTTTCTGGTAGAATTAGTATGGTAGTCAAAGAGAAGAAAGCTACTTTTTTTTCAAGTTAGTGTCAAGACACTCCTTTCTTCATTTTTCGGTTTAGTTCGAGATGTTGCGTGTTAAGTGGTAGAATCCGCACAAACACAATTCTGTGTTTTGTCTTTCCAGAGCGGGGGCACTAAGAATAATATGAATATAATTATTCCCTCGAGTGGGAATCAAATACACGACCATTTGTTTAGTCAAAAGCTGTCCCACTGCGCCACGATGGCTTATAAGTAACTAAGTTAAATACTATCTTTTTCTACCTTATACTATGTACATACATACATACATAGCTTCACGCATATTCTATATCCCGCATATAGCAGGGTAGGCAGAGGGAACTCATGTTAAGATACTCCGTTCCCCACTTTCCGCTGAATTGAGACATAATACATAATTATACTAATTATATAGAGAAAATTATTATTTATATCAGTATATTTATTTCCCACTTCAATAAGAGGTAGAAAACGCTATTTAGCGTTAAGCCCACCTTTTGTGCATATTTGTTTTTGTGTGCAATAAAGAATTAATAGATAAATAATTTTAGTGGCTGTTTGACTACAATCTTGACCCACGCTAGCCAAAACAATTTTCACAATTAAAAACAAAGCGCCATCATTAAAGTCAATATAGAAAAAACGGCTTCAAGCTTTTTACCACATAGCAGAGTAGTCAGAGTGAATCTAGGGTCAAGACACTCCATTTGCCACATTCGGCTCGAATTTGACATATTGTGTCCGAAGTGGCGGAACTTAACGCCGCGTTTTGATTTAAATTATGGAAATTGTTTTGGCTGGTGTAGGTTGGGATTGTAGTCAAACAGCCGAATGTGATAAACTTTTTCTCTATATAGTAAAACTATGTACAGTGAATAAGGTAAAAAATAGAATCTTTATCTTTGTAGGGTAGAGGACATCGCGGCACAGTGGGATAGTCTGACTGCAAATGGGATTGGTCGTGGATACGACTCCCATTCGGGAGAATGATTAAAATTAAATTAGTTTAATTTCCCAGCTCTGGTCTCCAAAGACTTTTAAAAAAAAACAATGACCTTTTATTTTGTCCTGGGTTTGGTAACAAGGCAAAGCGCGGCGTTGAGTTCCGCCACTCAGCATGCAATGCTTCAATTCGGCGGAAAGTGGGGAACGGAGTGTCTTAACACTAGGTTCTCAGGTTACCTCTGCCTAACTTGCTACATGCGGGATACAGCGTGAAGTTAAAAAAACAAAGCGCCATAATTAAAATCAATATAAAACCCCATATCAACACACTTCCTTTAAAATAATGAAAATCACAAAACTGTACTTATTATATGCGGATGCTAAGAGCAGTCTCGTATTCATTAAACGTTGGAGTGCCTCAAGGCTCCCTAATGGGGCCGCTACTTCTCCCTTGTTATCTCATACGTTGCCTTTGTTAGAACTGTAGTAGTTGCCACGTTTGTCCTTTCACCTGAAGGTATCGTTAGCTACGTATTGTTTACGTATAGTGCTACTGAACGGTTTAAGTAGAGTTGGAAAAGTTTAGAGCCGTATGTACAGATTGTATCTATTGATGTTTCTTGTTTGTTGGACATGTTAAAGTAAATATTCTTGTTTTGATCGTGCTTGATTTTGATTTTGAATTAGTTTTGTTTGAGGTTGTGGGATTGTTAAATGTGGCGAAATAAAGCGTGACATTGAGTTCTGTTATTGAAAAAGATGAATTTTGGCAGATAGTCTCTACTATCTGCCGCCCTCTGGCGGAATGTTTCTTTTAATAAATTTCAAAATAATTAATAAGAGTAAAAACTAGTAATGGTACTTTTTACAAGGATAATATTTGCTATAGATTTTTTTTTTAAGTTCACGCTGTATCCCGCATATAGTGGGGTAGGCAGAGGGAACCAAAGAATCTAGTATTAAGACACTCCATTCTCTTTCAACATTTCCGTTCCCCACTTTCCGCAAAATTGAGATTGAATTTGCTATAGTAGATATATAAAATGCAACATTTTTATGTTATTAGTAGGAAATGCAACTATACCTGATATAAACATTTAATTGTATCTTTTCAAAATCATGTCAAGCATTTCTTTAGAATATAGCGTATATGACGAAAGCCAGAATGCTAAATACTAATTTTTATAAAAAAAACAATAAAAACCAAATAACTTAAAAACAGTGTATATCGTTAAAAAAATACATGAGTACTAAAAAAACATTGCAAAAATAACCCACCGAATAATGAACTTACTGGTGTTAACAAAATATAGAGAAAAGTCCATAATAATAGCATGAACGTGAAATTTGGAATAAATCACAGGCCGACGATTCCATTTCACACGTCCATCCTTTCCGTCTCATTGACTGCTCCCAAAAGCTTTATTTCCATTTTGATATTTCAGTCAAAAGCTCCCTCTGATGAAATGATCGTTTGGACGCTTAAAAACTGATATCTTTATAATGATTCACCTTCATCTTTTGCACTATTTATGATAGTGAAATACTGTACTAGCTCTACCCCGTGACTTCGTTTGCGTTGCTTTGAGATCTAAAATATCGCTCACTTTTATAGAAATTTCGAGAAATCGTCTCTTAGTTCTCTCCTACACTAATTTTCTATGGGCAGTTTCGACTGTACGTTGTCTGTCAGTCACTCAGTAACGTAAGCTTTATATAGAGATGGTACTGATGTTTTTTTTTTTTCGACTGTGTAGTATGCTGTTGGCCCTATTGGCCTCGACAGCATCACCGGGCTTTGTGGGGGGCTGAGCTTGAAGAGCTCTGACCCTGGCTTGGTACTGATGGATGGTACGCTAAATTTAAAAGATAGTATTATCTACCTTTTAAATTTAGCGAACCTTTTGCTTTTAAATGATGGAACCAAATATTATTGTATGTTATAATGGCGTATTAAATATTTCAAATATAAGCATGATATGCATACTGAAAATTACACTACGTTTTATACAACGAAATATTTATACCCTTAGATGGTCAAATTATGCAAATGTTTATAATTTACAACCATAGTAAATAATAAGTTTAATTCTGATATATTTAATTAAATTATAAAGTTTCATCTAGATCTGTTCAGCAGTTCTCCTCCTAACTTTCGAAATCGCGTTCATTCATAATTTCATGTGATTTGACTTTCTATTTATATTTTTAAAGGCTAACTTTTATACTATGAATTTTCAATATTACATTAAATACTAAAACTTATTTATAGAACTACATGAAACCAATATATTTTTAAAATTTCACAGTTTATAATACGCCAGTTTCTAACTCAGTAGTTCCTAACCGTTTAAATCACGCTCGAGATGTATGTCAATCGATATAAATGAATCACCGACCTACACTGTACTGAATATTACTGAAAGTGTATAGTAAATAATATAAAATATTTTTTTTAAGCTTCACGCTGTATCCCGCATATAGCAGGGTAGGCAGAGGGAACCTGAGAACCTAGTGTTAAGACACTCCGTTCCTTACTTATCGTCGAATTGAGGCATTGCGTGCTGCGTGGTAGAAGTCAACGCCGCGCTTTTTCACCAAATCCAGGAAATGAAAATACTAAACTTTTAGATTTCCTGGAGTGTGAATCGAACCCACAACCTGTCGCGTTTACATTCGCACGCTTGTGCCTCTGCGCCACGACAGGTTATAATATGACGTAATTTTAAATATCGTAATAATTGCCAGCTACACTATTTCTTCCGCATAATATGGTAAGCAGAGAAAAGTGTCAAATAATTCCGTTCTACGTTCTCCATCTTATTCCAAGAAATTGCGTCTTTAATGACGGAACTCAACGCCGTGCTTTTATCCAATCTTAGTAAGGATATTAAAGTAACATATAATTATTCGCCTGAGTAGAGATTGAAACCAGAACCAATCTTATTGATTCTCACTGCGCCAAGATGGCCTCAATTCAGTTAACTCAATTATATATTTTTATGTCGTTTTTACACTATATGTATACTGTGAGAATATTGGACCGAATATTCTTTTGTACTTCTCGGACTGCTTTTCATTAGGTTGTGAGTTCGATTTCCATTTGAAGAAATGATTTGAATGATTTAAATTATTTTTATTTTTCTACTCTAGTTAAGATACCGTGCTAGTAAAGCATTACAAGGACGGCGTTAAGTTTCGCCGCTTTACAAGCAATGATTGGACTTCGAGCGAAAAGTAGAAAACGGAGTGTTTTGTCACTTAAATAAAGCTGTTAAAAAAATAATTAATTACTATTAAAATAATATTAAACATTGTTTAGATAGCAAAAATTTAAAATTTACTTTTATGATTAATTGTAGAGCTTATATTGTCAAGCTTAATATCATTACGTAGAGGAAAAGTTTAATTAAAATGTATGTTAAAATATTTACATACAAAGTAGAGCCTTGCGAAATAAAATGGATTATATTTTGAGTTGAAATACAATAATAAATTATTTTGTAGTATTTATATAAAAAAAAGGTTTGGTTTATTATTTTTTGTTTAATTTCAAATATGAGAAAAACATTTTTGTAAGAAGAATTTCGACAAAGCTCGATAAGACCGTATAGTTTAATGGACTAAAGCCATCGAACTTGGACAGATACCAAGAGGCATGGGTTCGAATCCCGTTATAATAAAGTTTTCCAAAAAAATTGTTTTCTTATTCTAAGCGTTAAAAAATTGTTTTCTTAGTCTTGTGAGTTCATATTCAGTGTGAATAACACTTTAAAAATAATTGATAGATTTTTCTGTGATTTTCTTTGCATGGACTATAAATATTCCCGTTGTCGCCTGAGTTATGAGAAAACCTCTCTCAGTACTTTAAATACACTCCCTAAATACCAAATTTCACCTTTACATCCAGCAGTTTCGCCTATGCATTGTCTGTCAGTCAATCGAGGTAAGAAGCAGCGAGAAGGGGAGACTTCGGTTGACCTTCGAGAACACAGTATTAATGATACTGGAGGAAGGTGACGTAAAAATCCTGAGGACTGAGGAGGAGGACCCGGAGGGCATGTATGAAGAGGTTAATGACTGTGGACGAGGCGGAAGAGGTATGCAGGGACCGTAGCGTTTGGCACTCCGTTCTCTTTGACTACCCCGCTAGGGATAAAGCGTGAAGTTAGGTAGATAGGTAGGTCAGTCACTCAGTAACCCAAGCGTTCTATATACATATATAGATGAACACAAAGTGGAAAACAAAGTCTCTATCAACTTCCAAACAATGAAAATTATTTTCAATATTACAAAAAACACCGTACAATTTATATAGAAGAACGTTATTTTCAATTTAGTATGCTATTACCAAAAAAGTGAGGCTTTACAAAATAAAAGCGCGCGTACAGTGAGTGGCTGATGTCAATAATTTATTATTTTCGTTTCCTTCAGAGACGCCATTAGCGCGTTAAGTGCTTGTTCCTGAGTTTTGTCGTTCGAGACATTCGCGAGACAACAATGCTTTCAAAATTTAATGATTATTCTAAAATTTTCTTTGTGTTACCATTTTTTTGTACAATTATTTTGATTTGAAAATCAATCAGCAAAGGCAATAGCGGAGGTATAAGAGGTAGGAGAAGGTACCTCGGTTGACCGTTGAGTACAAAATATGAATGATGCTAGAGGAAGGTCATGTAAAAAGCATGAAAATCCCCGGGATATGTAAGAAGAGGTTAATAACTGTGGACGAAGAAAGAAGTATGTAGGGATCGTGGTGTTTGGGGCTCCATCCCAATTCGGCTTTTTTTATGTGATCGCATAACTTTTTACTGGTTGAACCACTTTTAATAATACTTTTATTATATGTTAGCCAGTATTTCTGATACGGTCCCAATTAAATGTAGCTTAGATTGGACGAATACTTTGTGAGTTATTCGTATTAATTGATTTTTTTAAAGCATTTTACTTGAATTCAATTTTTTTTGTTAAAATTTGAATTATAGATTTCATTTACAGATGCTGTCCTCAACTTTATCAGTGAACGTTTTTTTCCCCAAGAAAGTTAATTCGAAAATAATTCAAAATCGATACAATGTCGATAGCAAGTGATCGTAAAGCAAACTAAATGAGAATGTAACGATAGCCTATTAAAGGCAAGGGAGGTATTGTAGTTACAGCGGCCTCGGCTCCCATTGTACTGGATTGAGTAACATTTGAGAGAAAACGATGTTGAATTTAATTTTACGGGCCATATGTTTAAATATGTATGTTTAGTGTTATTCTTTTGAGTATAGTGGAAGTAATATTTAATTAAGTATATGTAATAGGAAGTGCAGCGTTGGGTTCCGCCACGTGAATAATGTGAATAATCGAAACATGGACGCTTGAGTCTCTCTGATTATCTAAGCATACGGGAAAAAGCAAGAGGCTAAAGGAAGAAGTATTATGGGTAATTTTGTAACATAAAAATCGTTTTATCTATACACTATGCCGCCCGAATTCCGGTAATTAAAAAAATAAATAAATGAAAATCATTATCCAGAGCGGGAATCAAACCAAAAACCAATCTCATCTCATCACATTTACAGTGAGAGGCTACTCGACTGTTCCACAATGTCCTCAAATAACACCAGATAAGGTATCTGAGCACAGTTTAAATCAACGTAGCCAATAGTGGCACTATTATCGCCTCTTTTTGTCCCTTCCTTACAGATAGGGAGTAATTGCACATCCCTTGCTTTGGTTTAGGGACGAGATTCTATTACTCGCGTCATTAGGTTATACGAACACGCTTGGAGGTAAGATAGGCTCAGTTGTTAAATGGAAGTGTAGCGGGTTTGATTTTTTAGGTATTTTTTCATTTGTGATGCAAAGGAGATATGAGGCAGAAGGAACCCTTGGTCGTCGATGATACTAGAGGATACTTATGTAAAATCCATGACGAGCTCCCGGAAACCTCTTTACTTACTTAAATTTTATGTTTTATAGTCAATAATTCATGGATTGCGTTTTGTGTGGTTGGTATTCATATTATGTGAATGATTTATATAAGGGATTTAGTAATAATTGACTTTAGTGCATTGAGTTTAGTGTTTCTATATGGCTATCAGGAGACCATCGTTGATTATGAATTTGATTCTCTCAGTGGTATCAATTATTTCTATTTCCTCACTCTGATGAGACAAGGAGCGATGCTGAGTTCTGTCACTTATGTTAAGTGACTATATCTTAAATTCAGACATAAAGCGGCGAACGGAGTGTCTTGACACTGATTTTCATGTGACTATCCTGCTATGCCAGGTTAAATAGGCGTTTAAGCAAAACTATTATATGAATATTATGGCTCATAGCGGTCATAGTGGTGGCTCATAATGGTCATAGTGGTCAATGTTAGAACTTTCCAACATTTACCTTAAGAAAATATTGAATAACAAACATTAAAATATTTACCCTACTAGGATTCGAACCCATGATCATCCCATAGAATAGAAAATAGCTTAACAAAGCAACACGGCGGCAACATCAATATGTATTTTAGATTTTTCCAATCATTAAACCAAACCGGAAGGACCGCGCCGTGGTCACTCACGCGAGAAAATATTTCAGTCGAATGCGCTCGTCGAAATGAGATTGTGTTGAAAAATAAAACATCGTTCCGTTGTACGTAGAGTGTAGAGTATGAACGTAAGAGAAGATAAATATCCAATTTTTTACTGTTTTTTTTTTAAATCGTTGGTGATTTAAAGCTTTGTATAACGATAAAGCGAAACTAAAAAAAGACAAATATTTTTGGAAAACGTATAAAAATTGGAACGTAGCGGGACTCGAACCCGCGCTTAAAAAACCAGCGCGAAACCGCTTGGAAACCGGTTTTCTAAATATGTTTTTCGTTTCCAAGTGTGTGATTAACGCTTTAAAACTTCAAAAATAGAGATAAACATGTTTTCACAAAATAATGTAATTCATTAAGTATAAGTCAAAGTCAAGTCAAAGTCAAAATATCTTTATTCCATAAAAATGCTTAACATTTACTTGGACATGTCATAAAAGTAGAAAAAATTAATAAATATAATAAATAGAATAAAATATAATAATTATGTAGTGTTTTCTATTATTTTGCTATCGCGGTCTAATGGAACAAGCGTCTGACTGTTCATGTGATAGTTTGTGGTTTCAAATCCCATCGGGGAAATGATTACATTTGTATTATTTTTATTACATATCTCTCCTCTGATAAGACAAAACGGAACCTAGGTTCCGTCACTAAACGTGCAATATTTTAGTTACGGACGGAAAGTGGAGAACCGAACGTTTTCAGAAGTGTTCTTTGGTTATCTACCGAAATTATATGCGGGAAAAAGCATGAAGCTGTAACAAAAATCAACTTAGTTAAATTATATATCCAAATCATTTATATTTGCGGCGAACCGAGTGTTTAGACACTGGGCTCTCTCTGACTACCCTGTTGATGCGTGAAGTACATACGTGCGTGCGTTTTTCATATTTCAAGAAAATTAGACCAAATTATTAATGTTTCAATTAGGAAGCCACATACGTCCTTGTATATCTGCTTATTTACTTCGTTACGATGCCAGAGGCGGAATAATTTATGAGTTGATGCAATTGCGGCAGGTAATGGACGTTTCCGGAAGTTATATGTAATTTACAGTAGTTTTCAATAATTTGCTACCTTGTTAATTTTTTATGAATGAGGTGAAAATTTATATGGGTTATTTCAATATATATAGTAATTTAGGTATATGTTGTTTTGGTCAAAAGTAAGTTCTTTAACTCTTGTCAAAATTTTAGTATATCAAGTCATTTGTGGTTATTATTAAATCAGATTTACTCTTTTTTCTACATAGCATGGTAGATAGAGTGAACCACTGGGTTAGAGAGTAAAACCATTCTGTTACATAGGTACAAACACTCTGTTCTTCAACCTTGGTTCGATTTTTCATGTTTGGTGACCAAACTCAATGCCGCGTTTAGTGTTGCCTGGGGAAATTAAAATAATGTTAATATAAATATTCCTTAAACTGGTAATGTAGCCGACATCTCTCTCCTTTACTGTGAGGTGCTGTCTAACTGTGCCATATGCGGAAGGAAGAGTATGAAAATTGGCATACATAATACATATTTTGTTTGGTGGTAGGAGGTTCGTCCTCCGTCTGGCTCGCGACCACTATCATGTCAAAGACGAACCGCCAAATATCTTATGATGTGTTCCGGTTCGATGGCATGTAAGCCAGGTTTTCCCCTTTCCCACCCATCCTTTCCCCAAAATGTGGTGGTTCCGATAGCGGACTACTACATTATCCTCCCTTTCCATCTGTATCCTCTAGGTTGGCAACGCATCTAGTACATCTCTTGTGTTGTAGATGTTCATGGGCGAAGGTAACCACTTGCCATCAGGCGGTCCTTCTGCTCGTTTGCCATCCGGTATCCATAAATAAAAAAAAAAAAATAAATAAATACATAAATAAAACATATAATGCCAAATGCTACGGTTCTTGCAGACAATGTGCTCTCGAAAATCAACCAAGAGTTAGAGGCAGACCTATATCCCTCTTGCCGCTCATCTTTGCTTCAAATATCTCTACTTATATTATAAAAATATAATAAATATAAATATATAATAAGTAAATATAAGTTTGTTACATTTTCACGCTAAAACTACTGAACCGATTATCATGAAACTTTGTACAGATATACTTAGAGGGATTAAAAAGGACATGGTATACTTTTTAATAAAATAATTTGTTTTTAAAGGAATATACGCTTTATTTCCTATAGTACAAAGTATGGATTGCCATTGACCACATGAGCGAAGCCACGGGTAACAGCTAGTATATTTATATTTGTTATTATGTTTCTTTTCAAGAGTTATCAATGTTAACTCATATTGTCACAACACAAGGCGTGTAAAATCAAATTACAATCCAATACAAACTCCAAACGTTTCCAAGATATAACTACTATACGTGAAACTTCACCAAGCCTTAATATAATGTACCTACATGAATATCATCACGTTGAGACAACAAGTAAGTTTTGCAATTGTGTTTCTAGTGTAAGGCTAAGTTAGTTCTTGGATTGTATGGAAGATATGTCATTGATTTTGATTTTTAAATTATCATCTTGCTTGGTTTAGCTTAATATGTTTAATTTTTCCATGTTTAATATGATGCCTCAATTCACCGGAAAATGGTGAACGGGAATTTTAAAAGAGAACGGAGTGTCTTAACACTAGGTTTTTGGTACACCGCACATAGCAGTTTAGGCAGACGGAACCTGCTATGTGCGGGATAACTACTGTGAAGTTTAAAAAATACGATGACGAGTATGTACATAGGTGACGGTATTCGTATCTTTCTGTAACATTGATCACTTAGTTAGACATTACTAGAGTATAAACAACAATATGTTCATCGTTTCTGTGACTTCACCTAGTGGTGAATTCAGAAGACAAGCACTGTGTGTGCCGCTTAGTCCGTCTGAGGTCCCTAATCTGGCGGGTATCCGCAATGGACTGAAGGATAGCGCGCAGAAGTAACTACAAGTGGATCGTTGAGATGTTTAAAGGCAGCACTAAGAGTAAATTTTGAATCTGAAATTCCTATTAAAACAGGGAAACTTAAGATTTTATGTTTTACAGTCCACACAAAATAAGGTCGCGAGAATATTTTATTCTACCATCCATAATGCCATTAAATGAAAGATTTATCTAAATAATAAAAACGTAATAATAAAAATTCGATAATCATAAACAAGTGCTCTAGCACTGTAAAATTACATTTTACAAGAAGCACTTCCAGCCATGATCAAACTTTACCTGCCATGTACGGCGTCATGCACGAGGAAGGTAGAATTTTGCTGCATTATTCTATTTATAGCTCGAAGTCTTTGAGCTCATCGCAATGTTGTTACAAGGTATGAAACACGGATTTTTTTATACCTATTTAATATTGATTATTGGTTTTATAGTCTACAATTTTAGCATATAGAGACAATCGAGTGTCAATACAATTTTTCCCTGTGAGGGGGACAGGATTAGAATACAATTCCCCTCCGCCGCTAAGAAGGCGGGTATCCCAGTAGTTTGGTAGTAGGAGGTTCGTCCTCCGTCTGTCTCTGACCACTATCACGAAAGAGCCAAAATCTTATGATGAGTTCAGTTCGATGGCATGTAAGCCAGGTTTTCCTCTTATCCACCATCCTTTCCAAAATGTAATTGGTTCCGATAGCAGACTACTACATTTATCCTCCTCCATCAATATCCTCTGGGTTGGCAACGCATCTACAACGTCTCTGTGGTGTTGTAGATGTTGTTCATAAACGAAGATGACCACCCCACCATCAGGTGGTCCTTCAGCTCATTTGTCATCCGTTTTCCATAAAAAATACACTCCGTTTAACGAGTTTTTAGTTTAAGTCCACCAGAAACAATGTCGCAGGATACAGCTAGTAGCAACTTCAGGATTTACGCCGCGTAGCCGGGTAGTCAAAGACCCTGGTTCTAGACCTCCACTTTACTCTTGCTTAAATCCGACATTACATTGTAAGTGGTACTCTCAACTCAACTCAACGTCATGCTTTATCATACTAGAACAGAGAATAAAATGTTCCGTGAGGACCAAAATCATAACAAAACGCTTTAAAAGACTTAATAGACACAAGCTGTCCACTGCGTAGCGATAACATAATATAATTCAATAATATAAGAATATTTCAAACCACTACATCTTATAATCATTGGAATTATAATGAAATCCATTTATTACCGTTTTCATTAGAATTTTGAAATTCGCCCTTAGCTTCCTACACTCCCCCAAAATAAGCACGTGCCATTTCAACCTTATATGGCCAATGGTTTTGCACTGTGATTGCCTGTCCATAAATAATATTAATAATATTTAAATAATATATTTGTATAATGTGTGTTTGTATTTTTTAAATAATATATTTGTATAATAATATATTTAAATAATATATATATAAATAATATATTTGTTTGGTGGTGGGAGGTTCTGCGTCCTCCGTCACAGCTCCGCGACCACTATCATGTCAAAGACGAACCGCCAAATATCTTATGATGTTCGGTTCGATGGCATGTAAGCCAGGTTTCCCCTTTCCCACCCATCCTTTCCCTAAAATGTGGTGGTTCCGATTGTGGACTACTACATTGTCCTCCCCACATCCGTCTGTATCCCTCTAGGTTGCCAGCGCATCTACAACGTCTACAATTATTTGCGAATGTTCATGAACGAAGGTAACCACTTACCATCAGGCAGTCCTTCTGCTCGTTTGCCATCCGTTATCCATAAAAAAAAAAAAAGAAAAAAAAATAAATAAAAATAATACTTATTTTAAATATGTATGAGTATTCTTATAATACTAATTTCTTTTTTTTTCTATTATGATTTATTCTAGTATTATGATTCTTTTTAAAAAGTTTACAACAAAAATTATACATACGTATATTGATTTTGTTGTTATTTTCTTTACTTATTTGTTTCTTATGTAACTTTAGTATAACATCAATCGTCTACCTGTCGTTTGTTAGTAGGAAGTTTGCAAAGTTAAATGTAAATAACAAGAAATGTTTGCAAGTGCCTTCGAAGCGCAATTGCTAGATTATATGTATCTCAGGTAGAATTATAGTATTAAAAAATGAAAAATTCCCCTTTTCCCCTTTCCCACCCATTTCCCCTTTCCCACCCATTCTTTCCCAAAAATGTGGTGGTTCCGATAGCGGACTACCACATTATCCTCCCCTTCCGTCTCTATCCTCTAGGTTGGCAACGCATCTACAACATCTCTGGTGGTGTAGATGTTCATGGGCGAAGGTAACCACTTACCATCAGGTGGTCTTTCTGCTCGTTTGCCATATGTTATCCAAAAAAAAAAAAAAAAACAACAGAAACGTAAGAATATAAGAACACAAAAAGATAAAAGAATCTAGTGCCAAAACACTCCGCTTTCTATATTCCTCCCGAATCATCAAAAATCAAAAATATATTATATGAACATATCTTATTGCGTGGTAGAAGTCGACACCTCGCTATACGTCTTACGTAATATAATCATTTCCCCGACTGAGAATCGAACTTACAACCAATCACGCTTCAATCAGTCGCTGTCCCACTTCTTTACTATAGTCACATCTAAAAACAACATCAAAATCAACTCAGCATTACATCAACAGCACGCAACAAAATCCACAACATCTGCGAATATAAACGATTGAATTAGTCAAATGTTTGCCAAAGATCATCTTGAACAAAGCAAGGCAGGGCTATTTGTTACCTCACCATACCCTGCATTTTAATTGCCGACCCACAGACGGTGGTTTCTCTAAGAGAACTAAATCATAGGAAGGGCGGAATTAAGTTACGTTAGGCCAATTTTAGGCCAAGTTATGGTACAAGTTCCATATTATTTAGGAGAATCTTGATATATTATTCTAGAGGTCATCGTGGTGCTCAGCGACTGTAAATAACATTTGGTTTTGGGTTCGATTCCCAGTCCAGGGTTCTTATATTTATATTTCTATTATTTCTCCACTCTGTTAAGACTAAGTGCGGCGTTAAGTCTCGCTACTTATCACGTAATGTTGGCCCGTCGTAGCGCAGAAGCACGAGCGTGTGACTTTAAACGCGACAGGTTGTGGGTTCAATTTCCACTCCAGGACTTATAATATTAGTATTTAAATTTCCTCGCTCTGGTAACAAGGCAAAACGCCTGAATTCGGCGGAATGTTAGGAAAGGAAATGTTGAAAGTGAACGGAGTGTCTTATCACTAGGTTCTCAGGTCCCCTCTGCCTATTTTGTAGTGTGCAGTAAAAAAGTAAAGCAAAAAGTTGCTGCTGTTGGTTGAAATAATATTTGTGATACTATTACGTACACATTTATTGCCTGATTGATGATATTTATGGGTTGGAACCTTGGTATTTATAAAATTGTCAGATACTTATATTATGTCCAAATCACACAATAAAAAGATATTTGTCATTATTGGTATTTTTAAAAAAAAAAACTTATTTTATTAAAATTCAAAAAAAATAAAAATCTCAACAATGACTCGTCAGATCTTAAATAAATGGAAATAGCACCACATAGGAAGCTTAGCTATCATATAAAAAAGACTCACCAAAATCGGTTCACCCAGTAAAAAGATATGTGGTAACATATATAAAAAAAGATACAGGGGAACCTATCACCTCATTTTTTTGAAATCGGTAAAAAATTTGGCTCCAACTTCAATCTTTTATCCCGCGGGAAGTGCACGTTGTTCCGGCCTTTTAATTTATTCCGCAAACTAATTTAGGCACTAATTATAATAATTAATCGTCTGTACTTCCTTTTCCCATGTTACCATGTTATGGGGATAATAAAAACTCAATAATGGGTAATTATTCGAATTTCGCTGATATTGCTTGTTGGTGAGATAATTTAGAACTTAGGCTACTTAAGCATATATACGTACATAGCTTCACGCTATATCTCGCATATAGCAGGGCAGGCAGAGGTCACCTAGTGTTAAGACACTCCGTTCCATTATCCGCCTAATTGATGCATTGCTTGCTGAGTGGCGAAACTCAACGCCGCGCTTTGCATTGTGATCAAACCCAAGAAATGAAAATACTAAACTTTTACATTTCCTGAAGTGAGAATCGAATCCACAACCTGTCGCATTTACGGTCGCACGGTTTTACCTCTGAACAAAGAACATCATTTCAACATTTATCTTTAAACAAAACGGTATATAAATTTAATTCTCGTTAAATTTTCACGCTCCATAATTCAGCTCTGATTTGAACTGATCGCCGATGTCATTCTAAACGGGGAGCCTTTTGTTGTACGCAAATTGTTCACTCATCGTTTGTGCACAGTAACGGTTGTTATTTTTTTGTTTTTTTTTTATAATGTATATGATATAAGACTGTTATGGTGTTAATTAAAAAAACTTTATTTTTTATTATTTTTTTTCTGCATAGAACAGTTCTTAGATGAAAATTTATGTCCAATTCTGTCTTCCACTTTTTTTTTTTTTTTTTTTTTATGGATACCGGATGGCAAACGAGCAGAAGGACCGCCTGATGGTAAGTGGTTACCTTCGCCCATGAACATCTACAACACAAGGGATGTACTAGATGCGTTGCCAACCTAGAGGATACAGATGGAAAGGGAGGATAATGTAGTAGTCCGCTATCGGAACCACCACATTTTGGGGAAAGGATGGGTGGGAAAGGGGAAAACCTGGCTTACATGCCATCGAACCGGAACACATCATAAGATATTTGGCGGTTCGACTTTGACATGATAGTGGTCGCGAGCCAGACGGAGGACGAACCTCCTACCACCAAACAAGTTCTCGCCAAAAAGCAAGTGCGTTAAAATGTTATACTTAACATCGTGCTTTGTCACGTGGAAAGTCAAAATAATTTAAATATAGTTATTTCTAAGAATAGGATTTCAACCCATAACTAAGCACGTCTATTGTCACACACTGTCCCGCTGCGCCATAATGTCCTGGATACTGTGTTTCATTCAGTTTTCTTACTCTAGCTAAGTTGAAAGAGAAAATTTAGTGAGAAAGCACTTCGTCTGATATTACGTGCCATATACTACGTGCTTTCTCGTGGCGTCATCGTTTAAATATCATTGTTACGTATTAAATTTTATTAAATGTTATTGTGGTGTTTTTCGAAATGTTCAGTGATTTTAGGTTTGATTCCTAATTGGTGGAAAATTCATATTAATTCCGTTTTTCTAGTTCCAGGACAAAATTTCTCAAAATAAATGAATGAGAAGTTAAAACTAGATTCAGGTGAAATGCAAGAGAGGGTTCAATTAAGTGAGGGAAAAGCTTTTTCATGTTAAGGTAGCTTAAGGAAATGGATGAGATTATTATATATAGCGATATCACAGGCTCAGCATTTTTTTTTGCTGATATTGAACTCTCAAATTCTTTGTTTTATACATACATACATACATGCATGGCCTCACGCTGTATCCCGCATATAGCAGGGTCGGCAGAGAGAACCTAGTGTTAAGACACACCGTTCCTCACTTTCCGCCGAATTGAGGCATTGCATGCTGAGTGGCGAAACTCAACGCCGCGCCTTGCCTTGTTACCAAACCCAGGAAAGTGAACAATTCCATTTCCTGAAGTGGGAATAGAACCCATAACCTGTCGCGTTTACAGTCGCACGCTTGTGCCACTGCGCCACAACAGTTGTTTGTTTTATCCACTAAATTAAATTTTCTTAACTTCAACTTCAATTTGTACCGTATTAAGTACATTACACCCTTTTAAAGAGATGAAGAATAATTATGTATGGAGGATTCTTATTTCTTTTTTAAATTACATTTTAAATTACAAATGTACTGACAATTAATTTATATGTATGGTAATTATCAAACGCCTGTCGTGGCGCAGAGGCACAAGCGTGCGACTGTAAACGCGACAGGTTGTGGGTTCGATTCCCACTCCAGGAAATGGAATGTTTCATTTCCTGGGTTTGGTAACAACGCAAAGCGCGGCGTTGAGTTCCGCCACTCAGCACGCAATGCAATTCGGCGGAAAGTGGGGAACGGAGTGTCTTAACACTAGGTTCTCAGGTTCCCTCTGTCTACCTTGCTATACGCGGGATACAGCGTGAAGCTATGTATGTATTTACTGACAAATAATAAAAGAAAATTCTACTACGTATAAAAAATATATTTGAAAAATCTATATAGATAATAATTGTTTCAGGCTACATTTAATAAACAACTGTAAATTTTATTTTGAATTTCATACAAAGTGTTAGGACAGATTTAGAATTTTTATTAAACATTTTTTAGCAATATACGAATTCATTTAATAAATGAAAAATATTTTTTGTGTAGTTTGCAGCTTTGTTGGTATTTGTGTTATTATATTTTCGTAGAAATTTAAATTATTTTTTCTGGGAAATGTAGCATGTTAGCAGTTCATCATAGCTTCAATTCCTGTCTTTTTTATACCTTCACGCTTTTTTTGACATAGTAAGTTAATCAGAAACAACGTCTTCTCTAATATCATATAATCTAGGGGAGACCCTAGTGAGAATTGAACCCGTAACTAGTCGTGCGTCAGACGTTGTCACACTGCGCCATTAAAACCTCTAATAGCTTTTTAGTTCAGCATATCAGAGTAGTCAAATAGAACATAATGTAAAAGCACTCTGTTCTCTATTTTCAACTTGAATTTGAATCATTGCGTGTTAGGTAGTGAATTTCAAACACGCGCTTAGTTATACCAGAGCCCAGAAATTGAAATAATTAATAATAATCATGGTATGGTAGGTAGGTAGGTATGGTAGGTATAGAAAGTGTTATGACATTCCATGTTTTTCTTAAAATTTCAGAACATACACTGTAGCATACTGAGTAACTGATTTCAACGCCACGCTTTATTTCTCCAGAGGGGAGAAATTAAATTCATTAAATATAACGCCTGTCGTGACGCAGAGGCACAAGCGTGCGACTGTAAACGCGACAGGTTGTGGGTTCGATTCCCGCTCCAGGAAATGTAGTATTTTCATTTCCTGGGTTTGGTAACAAGGCAAAGCGCGGCGTTGACTTCCGCCACTCAGCACGCAATGCCTCAATTCGACGGAAAGTGTGGAACGGAGTGTCTTAACACTAGGTTCCCTCTGCCTACCCTGCTATAAGCGGGTTACAGCGTGAAGCTATGTAATCATTCCCCAGAGAACCCAAAACCGAACCCGAACCCAAAACCACTCGCGCTTACAGTCAGACTTTACTCCACTGCGTTACAATAACCTCTAATGGTTAACAGTATTAATTATGATCATTTCTCCCTTTGTCTTTCACGTGTCGTCACAGACAGACATATTCTAATCTTATTAGATATTCCATCAACATAACATTACCGTACGCATCCAACATATTTATATGTAAATATTATAAGGGAGTCGAGGTAATGTGGCTAAGGAGCTTTTTGTTTCCTTCTCCCTAATGCGCCCTTTGATCTATTACTGCGAGTGTCAATATGTGAATGTTTTCATTGCTAAGTTAGCAGTGATTGATTTGTTTCACTTATTCAGTTTTAATAAAATTTGTTCTTGTGTTAATAAAGTCAACGTTATGTGTTCATTACAAAAATATATGGCGCCTGTCACGCCGTGGCACAGAGGCACAAGCGTCGGACTGTAAACGCGACAGGTTGTGGGTTCGATTCCCACTCCAGGAAATGTAAGTTTAGTATTTTAATTTCTTGGTTTCGTAACAAGGCAAAGGCGCGGCGTTGAATTCCACCACTCAGCACGTAATGCCTCAATTCTGCAGAAAGTGGGGAACGGAGTGTCTTAACACTAAGTTCCCTCTGTCTACCCTGCTATATGCGTGATACAGCGTGAAGCTATTTATATATAAAATAAAAAAGCAATTTTTTGCTTTTTTCGCACTCGGTCGTACTATAGTCGAGAAATGATGATGATTTAAATATAATCAATGTTTCCAGTGGGGTTCAAAAGCATTAAGTTTCAAATTTGTGGTGGTTATTCCGTTCTCTGCTTTCCGTTCATTCAGAGACAATGTGCACATATTAATAGAGCACATTATCTTTGGTTATATCAAAAAAATATTTTTTTATATCAATTTTATTCATTAAAATGGAATTATATACAATCACTATGTAGTCTCAAGTATTTCACTACAATAACTTGATTTTTTTTATTTTATCTTCTTTCTAGCTTTTATTCTCGCCTATATTTAACAGCGTAGGAAATTAAAACCTAGTGCTAAGACACTGCTTTCTCCTTTTAATACTTCACAACATTAGCATACACTGAGTGACGGATCTTAACACCGCGCTTTATCTCACTGAACAGGGAAAATTGATATTAATTTACATTTAAATATCCCTCAAGTGGAAATCGAACCCAAAACTACTTAGTTCAAAATCAACAGTTAACCCACTACGTCTATAAATTCAACACATTAAATCATTCAATTCAAATTGATTTAAGCGAGTGACTTGCCAATGTCTATTCCCCAGTCATGTACTCGTATATGAGAGGCATAAGATTTAAGCCGATTAAATTATATAAGAGATATAAGCCGATTAAATTATATAAGTGAATACGCTGCTATTAAGAGCGTATACGGTCAGCTTTTACTATCGATTGCATGCAATAAAATTGTTTAGTTTCACTTAAAAGCTTATTTTTGTGCTAGCTTTGAATGAAATAGAGAGAAAAAAGGGTATCATGAAATTTCGCCTTGCCATTTTTTTTGAACATTGAGTGACGGAACTTAAAGCTGTGCTTTAAAGTGATTTGTTCACTGTTAAACTAACTTTAAGATATTTAAGTGGCAATTTTCTTTAAAAGAATTTGAATGCAATTTTGTCCTCAATTTCAAAAACACAAGTTATGTCTAATATAATTTTGTCTCTAAAAAAACCTTCGTGAAGCCATCATAATCATTTTTTTAGCTTTACGCTGTACACACGATATACACGACCTTCTCTATTAACATTTCCATTTCCCACTTTCCGCCATTTGAAGCATTGTATGCTGCATAGCGTAACTCAACGCCGCGCTTTGCCTTGTACCATTTTGTGGAGTGGGAATAGGACCCATAATGTGATACGTTTACAGTTACACGTTTGTGCCTCTGCGACATGACAGGCCTCAAATCATCATATTTTTTTTAAGATTTGGAAGTGTACGGTCAGTTTTTACTATCGCTTGAACAACGATCTTGTTATGCTTGATACTTTGTTATTTTATATATAAACACATTACCCTCTTTTTCGTCGCGTAGTCAAGTAGTAAAGTGGCAATAAAATATATGCAATAAAATTGTTTAGGTTCTTAAAAGCTTATTTTAGTATTAGACTTGAAAGGGATAGAGAGAAGCAACCAGAAGGAATGTTCGTATTTTTGAAATTTTAGTTATTTCCATTTTCTGTATATTGGTTTGCGGAACTTAACGCCGTGCTTAGATAATAAGATAATTTTTTTTTATCAGCCTGTGTCTGTCTATTACTGAACGTAGGCCTCCCTCATAGAGTGTCAACCAGTCCGAAGTGTTTTAGATAGTTTCAAAGTGTTAATCATACACTTAGGAAACGAACAATATTTTTGGAAAACATATAACGGTCAGAGCGCTTAGATGATTTCCAAAAGGTACGGGTTTGAGTCCCGCTCCGTTCAAATTTCTAAAAATGTAATTCCTAAGTGGTTTGTTCACTGGTAAATTAACTGAGATATTTAAGAGCTAATCTTCTTCGAAACAATTTAATAGCTATTTTCTCCTTAATTTTATAAGATAATCTATCTCCGACAAATCTTTGACTCTACCAAAGGCTTTGTAGAGTCATCTAATGATAATTCATATATTTTTTTTATTTTGGTAGTGCATTTTAAAGGGGCTCCAAACTCCTCTCTCTACAACGCAATAGGTCCGGCACTTGTTCAGTAAGTCCATGGATTGCTAAGGAGTTTCTTATCTTCTTACTTTTAGTAATCAAATAAGCTTTTATTTTAAAATTGCGCTATAAATGAAATCACCCGTTAAAATAAAATAGCATGTGCGAAGCTTATAATTTTCGAAAACTCGTAAATAAAGCTCAGCAAATTGGTAATACGAAAATATTGTCATAAAATCAAGTAATTTTAAGCTTTTACGTGCTTTTAACGCTCACTAAACATCTAGTGAGATAAAGGAAAATTTGAAATTCAGCGATATTAAAATATTCATATTTCATGTTTATAATAGACGAAAATTGTTGTTCTTTTATATAGTTTCAGGTTTTTTTTGTGGATGGTAGAGGAGTGACAAGGGGTAAACTAAACTCTTTGTTTTTGTTTCTTTGGATTTGTAGTTTTAAATTTAATTAATTATTAAAAGGAAAAAATGTGATAATCTAGAAAAAGCTAGTAAAAAGAACAAACAACGTCTGTAGTAGTAATAGAGAATATCACAAAAAAGACTGAACTGGAATCTTGCCTCTGTAGGTCACGAGTTTGTCTTTGTGAACGTAAAGTAGAGAGCGTATAAATTATTCATTCTGACTATATATATTGCAAAAATGATGAAAAAAGCACCTTTACGCTTATTCCCGCATCAAAAAGCACCTAGTGTCAAGACGCTCTGTTCTATACTTTCCTTAAATAAAAAGTTCTAACCAAAAAGCAAGTTCCTACTACATCTAATAATCCAAGCATTTTAGTATGTAAGGTACGAAATTTATTACCCGTAAAGTAATATTAATAATAAAATGAAGCTCCATCCACAATGCTCTAGTCTCGCTCCAGCGAATATGACATATTTCGGTATTTCCTCTGGCACACGCTAGTTTCCTTAAAATATTCCTTTCAGTGTGAGACAAGATAAATACGTATGTAAGATTTTAGGAGGAAAACTTTTAGCTAAATGTTAACAAATCAACATACTCGTATATCTTATCACTAAAATAGATAAATACGTTACTTTATTTAATAAACTTCTGTTGTTTTTTTATTTACCTTTTTTGCGGTACTTTGTGTAGCGTCGAGTGTAACCCTTTTTATCTAGACAGATCAGGTAAATGTGTATGAAATCGTTCCCCTAAGTAGGAATCATAACTAAAACTTTACATGCTTGCTGTTTTACTGCACCACAATGGCCTAATTTTTATTATTAATGTGTTTCATTACGTATTTCATACGATTCTAAAGAAGTTTAACTATTAATTGTTTTTGAGGTATGCAGGGACCGTAGCGTTTGGCGCTCCATTCTCTCTGACTACCCCGCTGGGGATAAAGCGTGAAGTTAAGTAAGTAAGTAAGTATTACATATGTACCCGAATAGGGATCGAACCCTGTACAACTACTACAAGCTAAATTAGACTAGTAACCTAAAACTAATATAATTTATTATTTCAAAATACTATGACACGTTTATAAGAGAGCATCATAGTGCAATAGGACCAGGTGAACCGACTAAAAGCACGAGTAGTTTAGGGTTCGATTTCCACTCGGGAGGTTAATTATATCTAAATAATTTTCATTTCACTTTGGCAAGTGCACTCAATACTTTGTCAAGACAAAGACAGTATTGAGTGCTACCACTCAAAATGAATATCTAGAATTTCGATGGAGAGAGGAAAACAGAGTGTCTTGACACTAGGTTATTTTGATTCTCAGCCATTATGCGGTATAAAGCTTGAAATTGAAAAAAATGGCACGTTTCCCCAAACAAGTGATAATATAAAACAATATTGAAGTATTAATTCTTTTTCAATATAAGCACAAATGTTTGCCAGCGCGGTTTATTCGTCTGATATTGGAAGTCTTGGAGATTTATCGGCCTATCACCGAATTTGCTACCCAATTCCCTCGATATATATTGAGCTCTTGAACAAACTCGCCGCGATATGTTCCTGCCTATATCTTTTATTTTACTCTATCTAAAGCTCCGAATGAGACTTTATATTTACTTGTATAAGCTTATAGGTTGTATCTCATAGTTTGGTTGGCTTCGGTTTATATATTTTTTTCTTCGTTTCGAGACAAAAATATAAAATCTAAACAAAAATAAGTAAAAAATAAATAGAAATATTGTCCTAATTGAGACTCGCATCCATAAAGTCAGTTTCTCATAAACAGTATGATGATAATATAAACAGACAAATCAACATAAATCATATCTGTTTAGAAATTTAAAAGAAGAGAGTTTAAAATTTTCTCTATTTATCAAATTCCGATAAAGTAGAAAGTAAAAAGAAACTTATTTAAGTTTATTAAGCATTTGCAAAGCTAAGTATACTAAGAATTTAGCGTTGATTTACTAAAAGAAGAGTAAAATTTCATTTCTTTCAATCCTTCAATTCGGAAAACCTTCATCTGTTGAATCAATCTACTATTTTCTTCTGAAAACTGAACCTAAATATGTCAGTACTTTAGCCTACAAAACCAAAGAATATTAACTTTTCGCTATACTTAGAAATTAACAAAAAAATTGCTTTAAGCGCTATAAAAAGCCGTGTTCATAAAATTTCACATTTGAATAACCTTACGTTCTCAACATCGACGCCATTCGTAGAGGGAAGAGGGTAGAGGGAAATCAGAGGGCGGGTACTACAAATACAGCCTCCGCCCGTTTTTAATTTAGGGGCGATTACATGGTACATTACGTTTTGTAGTTTCACACTTACCTCAAGATTATCTATGCAAAGTACACAATGAATATTAAGTTTAGTTATTTTATAACCGATATTTGCTGAAATGTAGAGTCTAATTTCTATATGGAAATAACAATATATGGAATTTTGTTATATTTATTTATTTTTTAATAAGATTAGTAAATCTAGTGTCAAGTCACTCCGTTCCCCACTTAATGTTCGAACTGGAGACATTATGGAAATCAACGCAGTGCTTTATTTTACTAGAACGTTCCCCCGAGAGAGGATCAAACCCTAAATTAATCGTACATACAATCATAAGGTGTCCCACTACGTCATGACAGCCAGTGCGAAGTTCACTGAATAGAATTCTGCATGATTTTAAATACATGCGAGGTAGAGTCTTAACAAACATTTTCTCATATATATTTTTTAATCTATTTCACACTTTCTTTGCGTAGCAAGGTAGTCAGTGAGAAACCAATGTAAAGCGACTTTGTTTCCGTATTCCACTCAAATTCATGACATTTCGAGTTGCATAGCGGAAATCACGGTTCCACTTTGATGTACCAAAGCGAGTACTTGAAAATAACACCTGTCGTGGCGCCCACTCCTGGTAAAGAAATTTTTCATTTCCTGGGTTTGGTAACAAGGCAAAGCGCGGTGTTGAGTTCCGCCACTCAGCACGCAATGCCTTAATTCAGCGGAAAGTGGGGAACGAAGTGTTTTAACTATAACTTTAAAGGGATACAGCGTGAAGCTATGTATGTATGTGTAAGTACTTGAAAATAAGCAAAATGTAATCATTCCCACGAATGGGAATTAAACTCATAGCAATCGTGCCTGCAGACGTTGTCGAATTGCACCACTATGGCATCTGGCTTCTCAAAATCCTTATTTCATAATTATAATAACATGTCTAAGAACTAGCTAAGAACTACGTTTTTCAGCTTTACTAATTAATATAAACTAACTCTTCCCAGCTTCATTTAAGGCAGAAAGTAAGCGCAGCTTAAAAATCCATTAAGCACTTCATATAGCGGAGCAGTTCTTGTATTATTACTACGTATTAAATAAGATAAGTAATTTCTTGGGAAATGAAAACCTTTTTATTATTAAAGACGTTTATAAGCCATAGCGGCATAGTGGGATACTCTCATTAAATTTGACTGGTTCTGGGTTAGATTTTTTCTTGGAAGAATAATAATATTTAATTTATTCTCATTTTTGCTATGAAAAGACAAAGCGTGGCACTAAGTTACTATGAGGAAAAAATCAAGCTGAAAAAACATATAAGTTAGATTTTAAATTATACAAATTTATCATACTCTCCAATCTGAATGCTAATATTAGTTCGTAACTTATTGTCGAATAAGGATCTCAAATATTTGACATTGTTATAGCGAAAGACCTAAAACTTTGAGTTAAAATATGAATAATTTCTGTAAAAAACGTAGATGTATTGTAAAAAATAATTATTTTTTAGTTTTTAAAAAACACAAATACACACACAGTGTATAATTCAGCCACGGCAAAAATGAAACAATCACATTATTCAATTAACCTACGAGAGAATGAGATGAATAAAGACGTACCAGGAGTATCAGGATAACTATATGGCTTATTATTTTTATAATATTTGCCAAACTTAATAATTATTTTATAGATTAATGTAAAATTTTTCGTCTCACAATATGTTACATACATATAGTTTCTTCTTTATCTCATTCTCTCGCAGACTTAATTGAATAATGTGATTGTTTCTTTATCGTAACGTATTTTCGTTGCATTGAGTTTCAAAGCATACAAATTTAAAAAAAGTTTCCCTTCAAAAAAATAGAATTTATCTCATAATAGACAGTAAATTTATTCAAATATTAAAACCACCTTGTTAAATTTAACTAGTTTCTAACTAAATACTCCTCTACGAGACAGACATAAATTAACGAGCAAAAAGGAAAATAATCGCGTTACACTAAAACTGTATTTGTAGGTCAGTAAAATTGAAAATTTTGTGTCCATTTGTGATTTTTCAACAGAAAGTACCGTTTAGTTTTGTGTTATTCCCAAAACTTTTCAGCTTTCCTATATAAATTAGAGTCGTCTTCTGTACGTTTAACTCTGAAACGAGCCCTGAAAAAGTTTTCATCATAAATTTATATAACGATGCGTACTTGTAGAGAAAATACGCGATAACATCACCGGGCTCCTTTTTTGTATGACGTTGTGGACTGGAAAATGGATATTTTATATGACTATCGTATACGTATGGTAATGCGAGAGCTGCCTTACATTGCTATTACTTTATTTTATTAATAAACGAGTTCACAGGTTTTTTGCTGATGGTAAGTGAAATTTGAAATTTATATTGAAGTGGATTGTCGTTATGTTATCGTCGAATTACAGAGAATCTGTATAATTTGTAGCTTATGTGTTATTCTATAGTATATATAATATTTTTTTTTATAAATATATATTATATAGGCTTACATTTGACTATATGAAGCCTGATGTTAGGCGTTGATGCGGTCTAAGATGACACACGCTTGCCTAGAAGATAACCATTAACTTGTTATAGTACTGTTAAGTGTCAAGTTTCATCTAGATCCGTTGATTATTTTTGTGTACTCTATTTTCTTTTTTTTTTTTTTTTATGGATACCGGATGGCAAACGAGCAGAAGGACCGCCTGATGGTAAGTGGTTACCTTCGCCCATGAACATTTACAACACAAGAGATGTACTAGATGCGTTGCCAACCTAGAGGATACAGATGGAAAGGGAGGATAATGTAGTAGTCCGCTATCGGAACCACCACATTTTGGGGAAAGGATGGGTGGGAAAGGGGAAAACCTGGCTTACATGCCATCGAACCGGAACACATCATAAGATATTTGGCGGTTCGTCTTTGACATGATAGTGGTCGCGAGCCAGACGGAGGACGAACCTCCTACCACCAAACAAAATCTACACTCTACGTGAAAGAGTTAGTAAGTTCTAATGAACAGTCCCTAACATATGTTACGTTTAAAAATGAATCCAAAATTTAAGACAATAAATTACACGAACACTATTTTGATCGTATCTTTTCCAAAAATAAAGTACCATAGTACTTTATTCAGCATACTGAACATCCGTATATTACGTAAACTATAAACGGGTCCTATGTGGACTGGTATAATGGTATTCTAAAAAATATATATTAGCAGGGTAGGCAGAGGGAACCTGAGAACCTAGTGTTAAGACACTCCGTTCTCTTCCAACAATTTCGTACCCCACTTTCCGCCGAATGCATTGCGTGCTGAGTGAGCTAAGGTTTTAATTTTGTTTTTATCCTTCAAATGGATCTCTTGTAAAGTTGTGCACTTGTACCAATATACGAAGGAGAGTTCACATACAAAAATTTATTATTATAAACGCACATTTCTAAACTGAAACGTTAGTTAGGACCATAATGCAAGACGATTCACAAACTGCAGCAAGACAACTAAGTGCGACACAAGTCAGGCACCTGGGCGTGACCGCACAAGTGAAATGTAGAGTCCAAGCTTTCTAAAGTCAACCCTCATCTAATTACTGCGTAGCTTAACGCTTTATACCGCATAGTAGAGTAGGTAGAGTGAACATATTGTCTAGGCACTCCATTCACTTCTTTCCGTCAAAATTAAAGATATTGCGTGCTAAGTGGATGAACTTAACGCCTCTGTCTCCCGCATACAGCAGGGCAGGCAGAAGGAACCAGAGAACCTAGTGTTAAGACACTCCATTCTCTTTCAACAATTCCGTTCCCCACTTTCCGCCGAATTGAGGCATTGCGTGTTGAATGGCGGAACTCAACGCCGCGCTTTGCCTTGTTACCAAACCCCAGAAATGAAAATACAAAATTTTACATTTCCTGAAGTGGGAATCGAACCCACAACCTGTCGAGGTTACAGTACAGTCGCACGCTTGTGCCTCTGCGCCACGATAGGCGTTACTTGTTTTTTTTCTAGATAGAAATGAAAATAATGAACTGAAGCATTTACAGTTAGATAATGGCCCACTCCATCTCAATTCCGTCTAATATTAGTTACCATTTAATATTACATAGATTGTTTTATAACAATATATTCTAAACCTAAACTTAAATTTCTTATTATATAATTAAATTTAAAAATGTTTTCGAGCAAAACTGAAAGCTTACGTATTTTTTCTTATCTAAATAACTTTTGAGACGTTAAAGAAATTAAAAGTAAGCCTTCTCATTTATCTATTTACGAGCTTGCCTAATTTATCTAAATATCCTGTAAAAATTGAGGCTTATGCTGCCCATAAAAATTGTAATTCTGTGCTATCATATTTTTTACGGATTTCTGGTTTTGTATAAAAATAGATATGAAAATTTCAAACAATATTTTTACCTAGTATAGAGACACTCCGTTCTCTTAAGATTTCCGTTCCCCACTTTCCGCCGAATTGAGTCTATGCATGCTGAGTGGAACGCAACGCCGCGGTTTGCTTTGTTAATCAGGCTAGAAAATGGAAATACTAACTATTATTATAAATTATAAAAATTAATATTTCTTCTGGCAATTAACAGTAGTAATATTTTCATTACCTGGGGTGGAAACCGAACACATTACGACTGTCCTGGCGCAGAGGCACAAAGCGTGCGACTGTACACGCGACAGGTTGTGGATTCGATTCCCACTCCAGGCAATGGAATTTTTCATTTCCTGGGCTTGGTAACAAGGCAAAGCGCTGCGTTGAGCTCCGCCACACACCATGCAATGCGGCGGAAAGTGGGGAACGGAGTGTCTTAACACTAGGTTCCCTCTGCCTACCCTGCTATATGCGGGATACAGCGTGAAGTATATAACTTCTGATTCAGCAGACTATACTCTATACATATAAAAGCTTTTTACTAAGCAATCTAACTAAGATAAAATAAACAAAAAACACTTTTGCATTCCAGAGTACTGAAATTTGAATTGGTTTAGTCTTTATGCTAATTAGTCTCTTAAAACTTTACCACAAATGAGTGAAGTAAAGCCTCCTCTATTCCTCTGTTACTAAGAATTGTAGAGACACTTTTTTACATTATCCATACATTTAGTTTAACCGATTTTTAAAAAAGAGGAGGTTCTCAATACAATTGTATTTTTTTTGTGTGTTACCGTATAATTTTTTACTAGGTATATGATAGTTACTGCTTCTGATATGGCCATTTGAATTTAGTTCGGATCTGACCAGTAGTTTCTGAGTAATTCGTAATAATCTAACTTTTTTATATAAAGACGGTTTCCTTTTTGTTAAAATTTTAATTAATATAGAAAATTATCTAACTATGATAAATGGGAAACTTTGTAAGAATAAAGTTGGTAAATACTAAACGAATGTGAATAAAATTTTACAAAAATACCATCAGAATAAAGCAAATTAGTAAAGATTTTACGTTATTTGGCTATAACATAACGAGAAGTATTTAGTATAACATAAACCATATTTAGTAATTACTCTATCTCTCCCTTTCTCTCTCTCTCTCTCTCATATATCTAACTACAAAATAATAATTGAATATACAAGAATCATAATATTAGGCATTACACCGCAACCGTCTATCCAAATTGTGTCAAATACATTTCACGTGTATCTGATATGTTAGTAACCACAGAAATGACATCGAATTAAGCTTTTTGCAATGACACCCGAGTATTTAAATGAAAGTGTGCAAAAATATGATTGTAATAGATTCAAGTTCTTTTTAAAATATGGTGTTTGGAGGCGATCGTGGCGCAGTGGTACAGCGTTTGATTGGAAATGCCAAGGTTATGGCGTGTTCAATTTCCTCGAAGCAATTATTTACTTAAACTATTTTCCTTTCCTCACTTAGGTAAGACTAAACGCGGCGTTGAGTTCTGCCACTCAACCCGTAATGTCTTGAATTCAGACGAAAAGCAGAGAAAAATTTTTCTTGATTATGTTCTCTGCTACACGGGAGAGAAGCGATTTTTTTATAATGTATTCCTATTGTAATAAAAAGCATTGGTATTGTAAGCAATAAACAAAATATTTATATTTGTTATTTTGATATATAAGATAGGTTACTATAAGGTTTCGTCTAAATTCCGTTCAGTAGCTTTTGCATGTAAGAGAAACTGTGGCATATATAATAACGAGCTGTATACCGCGAGTTTTTTTGCATGAACTATAAAACCCAAAATGCCGTTTCTTCCCGTGTTTCTCAAGAATTTCTAAAAAAGTTCTTTTACAGTGCTCCTCCACATTCCAGAAGGAGCCTATATGTCAAATTTCCGCTTTCTACGTCCAACAGTTTCGACTGTACGTTATCTGTCAGTCACTGAGTAACGCAAGCGTATTATATATACAGATTAGATAGACAGTACTTTAGTTTATGAGTTTTATTATCAATATATATACATAAATATAGCGTATGTTAAACATTGATATATATAAGGATTAATATAAATATTTGCTTCACGCTCTGTTTATTTTTCATTACGTATTAAATGCTACTTGTACAGTATGTAATAACGCCGCCCTCGTTCTATCATGTTTTCTTTTGTGAATATATTATATCTTCGAACGTTTTTTGTTTGTTTTAGCTTTGTTATATGTTAGATTATTTTATTTTGTTACTAGCTTAGACTCCGACTTTGTTTGTATGGACGTAAAATTCTTTTTTTTTAATATTTCGTAGAAATTGGGACAAATTGTTTCCTTACACTTCCAAAGAAGCCTACGCTACCTTATGTAGCCAGTAATTTCGTCCGTCATTTTCTGTCAATCGCTCAATAGCGCTTTTCCTTACAAAGCAACCTGCTTTACCTGCTGTGAGAACCTAATGTCAAGAGACTGTACGCCTGTTTTCGATAGAACTCGAAGGTCGAACTACGTGTTAAGTACTAGAACTCAATACCGCCTTTTGTACGTACTAAAGCGAAAAATATAAATAATTTATATTAATAATTTCCCACAAGTGGAAATCGAATCCGTAACCATCGCACTTACAGTCAGACATTGTCCCACTGCGTTACGATAGCCTAACATACAATACATACATGCACTTCTACAAGCATTCTAGTTTTACCTCGTACATAAAGTTTACTCGTTTTCTATTATTTTTTCTTATATTAATGAATAAGAAAGAAGCTCTAAGAGCTTAAAGTTGTTTATGGTGCAATGCATCTAGTGTATTCATTTTCTATAATAATGTTTTTATGATATAAAATTTCATTTTATTTATTGTAAATAGAGGGTATAGAGCAGTGGGAAATGGTGAGATTGTAGCCGCGATTGGTATTGGTATGGGTTCGATTCCTACTGCGGGTAATAAAATCAAATGTTAATCTGATATTTTAAATTTATTTAGTCGTTACAAGAGGGAGTCGACGAATGAAACAAACAAGCAGGACTCCTAGGTAACTAAAAAATCTATCTCCCCTTTTCTTCAAGTCAGTTAATTATCATGCCTAAATAAAAAAAGAATATTATGCTTAAATACATATTATTTTATCTAACTATTATATCTAGTTTAGTTTTCAGTGGAAAGTGGGAAAGGAAATCTTAAGAGAACGGAGTGTTGAACACTAGGGTTCTCGGGTTCCCTCTGGCTACCCTGCTTGTGCGGGACGCTTTACGTGAAGATAAAAAAAGCGTATAACTTAAAAATAGCACTTCCTCAACTTTGAAGGTCCGCGTAATTGGATTTATTCTTTTTTGTTTATAACTTAGAAGCGTGACAAAGTTGTTTTTCTATAATAATGTTTAAAAATATGTTTCTTTGCTGTTTCTAAGAAAACTGTGGAGTTTAGTTTAGTTTAAACAGATGGGGCAGAAAAGTAGTCTTTTAAGTAAATACTTCTGCGGCTACTAGCGATAATGATTTAATAATTTTAATTTATGCGCACTGGTAAGACAAATCGCGGCGTTGAGTTCCGCCACTTACCACGTAATGTCGCGAACTCGGGGGAAGGCAACGAAAAGAGTGTTTTTATGGAGTGTTTTATGAGTTTCAATAGGACTACCCGGCTGCGTGAGAAAAAGGGCAAAATATCTTTAAGTAAATAGATTAATAAATGAGCCAAATAAAAGTATGTAAACCAATATTTAGGCCATTTAGACTTGTTCTAGCTGCACTACGAAAAACAAAATACCATGAAGACAAAGGGCCCTTGGTAGAAAACTTTTGACTCTCGCTCTCTCCTGACTCTTTTCCTAATATGTTTATTCAATTCTTAAATAAAAAAAAATATAATATCTCTAGATAAATTAAAAAAGTAAACACGCCGTTTAACATTGCCTCGTGAACATTCCACATGTACGTAACAATAAATTATTTCAAAGGTACAAGTTATTGTTCAATTTTGTATTTTATATCTAACATGGTTATGTTACTTTTACAATACACGTTTACTGATATGGGCCGTCAAGAGAACGGTTATTTCATTGTAGCTTCATGCTGTATCCCGCATAGCAGTGTAGTCAAAGAGAGCCTAGTGTCAAAACACTCTGTCGCTACTTTCCGCCTGATCTCGAGACATTGCGTGTTAAGTGGCGGATCTCAACGCCGTTCTTTGTTATAACAGAGCGAAGATATGCAAATAAACTAAATAAAATCTTTCTCTTGAGTGG
Source organism: Philaethria dido (assembly GCA_033558755.1). Classification (NCBI taxonomy): domain Eukaryota; kingdom Metazoa; phylum Arthropoda; class Insecta; order Lepidoptera; family Nymphalidae; genus Philaethria; species Philaethria dido. Next base: position 5,087 of record JAKGSA010001553.1, on the reverse strand, counting down.
GAATCGAATTCACAACTATTCACGTATACAGTCCTATACTGCACCACTGCACCACGATGGACTCTTCAGATCTAAACCGCTATCTTTAAAAATGTTATATTACTCGTACTATATAAAAATGTATAGATCGAGGCATACGCATTCTTTTGATATGTTAAAATAAAAAAAAAAAAAAGATTTTTTTTATTTCATTAATTAAATAAAAAAATTACATCTCTGTAAGATATTGTGACGCAGTGGCACAGCGTCTGAATGTAGACGCGATTGGTTATGGGTTTCCTTCCCAGTCAGTGAATTATATTAAAATTATTTTCATTTATTTGCTGTAGTAAAACTGCATTGAGTTACGCCATATAACATGCAATATTAGAATAGGCCGCGGAAGGTGGAGGTGAGAGCTAATCCGCATTTTAAAGGGGGTCCCTTAAACCTACACGTTGGGTCGTATGACCCAGGCACTCTCCAAACTCCTCCTCTCTCTGCAACCGCACCCTCACGGTGAATCCATGGATTGCTAAGGAGTTTCTTCTCTAGATGATCAATTAAAACTAGGTTCTCATTGTAACGAATTCTATTCTAGCAACACTTATTTTTTTCAAAATTAATATTAAAAATAAGTAAGATTTCTTTCATAAGCCCATACCTTTCCAAATATTTTGTACCACAACAAAACAGTGAGATAAACACAAAACGTTATTTTTATAAGTTCCCAAGGTTCGGACCGATTGATTCCAGCCCAAAGCGTAAATAACCAAAGATTTATGGTGACACTTCATTTTGTGAACACCTCCGCATAAAATACACCTGTATGGTTCTAACACGATTCTTTTACATACTATAAAAATAGAAACGGCTTCTGTGAGATTAGTACTTAATATTAAACGACTTTAAGAAAGAAATTTCTCATTTCGGCTGTATTTTTATATATTTTAACTAGGTTATATTCATGTTTGTTTTAATTATTGCTACTAGAGTCCCCGTTGACGCGTTGTCTTTAGCAATGTATATGTCACTTTATATAAACATGGATGTCAATCCATGGTAGTGTGTGTAACATTTATTTTATTAATTTAATATACTTTTATACATTTTTTTTAAATTAGCATTCTGCACTCCTTCGCTATATAAACTATAAGTGTGCCAAGTTTCATACTCCGCCGACCGCGTAATTTACGTAAAAAGGGTTACAAAGTTTTTGCTTCACGTATTTATATATA
>JAKGSA010001552.1:0-50699 GCA_033558755.1 Philaethria dido | reverse complement strand
CTCAGGTTCCCTCTGCCTACCTGCTATATGTGGGATACAGCGTGAAGTTAAAAAAAAAAAAGATTTTATCAAAAAAAGAAATAAGAATGCAACTTAAAAGTAACGTTATTACGAATAACTTAAAAACTATTCTTCAGATCACAACTGAATTAAAGTGAGACTACTACATAAAGAACGGCTATCGATAAAGATATTGAAAAGAATTTACAAAATTGGTTCACATGCGGTAACACACAAAAACAAAATACAGTCAAATTGTCCTCTTTCTTTTTTTAAGTCAGTTAAGAATTAAGAAAAGCAGCTACATTAAAAATACAATTAGTAATACACCTGTCGTGGCGCAGAGGCACAAGCGTGCAACTGTAAACGCAACAGGTTGTGGGTTCGATTCCCACTCCATAAAATGAAGTATTTTCATTTTCTGGGTTTGGTAAAACGGCAAAGCGCGGCGTGAGTTCCGCCACTCAACACGCAATGCCTCAATCTGGCGGAAAGTGGGAAACGGAATTGTTCAAAGAGAACGGAGTGTCTTAAGACTAGGTTCTCAGGTTCCCTCTGCCTACACTGCTATATGCGGGATACAGTGTGAAGTTAAAAAAAAAATAATAAAATTATAATTACCTTCAGATCCATCCGATTTATAGAATTCATACAAAGTTCCGATAACATTAATCATTAGAATAAGTCCCAAAATTAAAGCAACGATCCAATCTCCAATATAAATATCATTAGTTCTTTCAGACAAACTGAAACAGTTGTGATGTGTCACTCTCGCTTTTAATTCATAATGTTTCCAAAGAGAGTCGTTGAGGCATCCCTCAAAGACATGTTTTGAGACCGCTGTTGTATTCTGTGTATACTGTCTGCATCTTCCGTTATTCCCCGAAACGCATATACCATATTTTAATTTTGTATGGTTGAAGTGTGTGGTTGTTACTTCGGAATATTCCTAAAATATCACAAATGTATATTAAGAAAATATATATTTGATATAAGTAAAGCTTTAGAATAATTTTAATATATATTTAGTTTTGTAGTAAAGAAAGCTTAACATGCTAGAGGACGGTCAGACAGGGGAAGGTAATCATCTAGTCTCCTGGCCGACCATCGGGGACGCCCATCACTCTTGACTTCACTACGTGCCTTGCAGGCTTCCGCCGCAAAACAATTCATAAAATCTCGAACCCAGACGAAAAGCGGAAAACGGAGTGTTTTGTCACTACACTACCCTGCTATGACTACTCTGTTAAGCGGGATAAAGCGTCATGGTGCTGTATTATGTAGGTTACCTGTATCATATGTAAAAGGTCACTTGGCGTGTCTGATACCAATTCAAAATCAACAGTACAGTAACGCCCGTCAGCTTCCTGTATACAGTCATCGTAGTCATCGAGGGAATATTTGGGTGGCATACGTTCATATTCCGTGTCTAAAAAAAAAAGTTCATTAATAAAGGGCTCATAATTTTTAAATGTGTTGTTTTTCAACCTGACGTATATTATACTAGCTGTGTCCGCGACTTCATCCGCATGGAATATAACAAAAAAGTTACTGTGTTAAAGTTATGACATTAGACATACTCCTTATTGACACACAAACTCAAACACACACACACACGGCTTTGTTAACATAATACTAATAACTTAATAAAGTTATATGTATTATGTTATTGTTAAGCCTTTGGAGAAGTGAGACACTCCCAACACAAGTGTTTTTGACTACTTACTGGGAAGTCTCGGCTGCTCAATTTGTAAAATTGGTTTTGTTTTTTAATAAATACTTTATTTTTTTTTATCTTTATCTTTATATGTCAGCTACCTGCCAATAATAATCTCGTTAAAATCGGCCCAGCCATTTGAGAGATTTATCGGAACAAACAAACAGACTGACAGACCAAAATTGTAAAAAGTGCTATTTTGGTACATTTATATAAATATATGCGGTATCTGTACTACTACAAGCATTAAATACTTAATGCTTGTAGCAAAAAGCGGTTATTATAATATTACAAACAGACAACCCAATTTTTTTGACATATATAGACGACGTATATTGTTCGTAACAATTATATTTTTTAGTACATTTTATTTTAAGTCGGTTTTCATTTTTTGTTAAAATTTTTAAGCATCATGTACGAAGCACCATGTACGCTTGTACCTAAGCGATAACTCATAAATATACATGAAAACTGTTGCAGCATTCTTAGAAAGATTTCTTATAAAACACGTTAGAAATATTGCTTGCAACTTCACGCTTTTGGTTTGGTAACAAGTCAAAGCGCGGCGTTGAGTTCCGCCCCTCAGCACGCAATGCCTGGCGGAAAGTTGGGAACGAAATTGTTGAAAGAGAACGGAGTGTCTTAACACTAGGCTCTCAGGTTCCCTCTGCCTATCCTGCTATATGCGGGATACAGCGCGAAGTTAAAAAAAGAAACTTCACGCTTATCTCCTGGCAAGATACTTACAGAGAACAGTGTTAAAACACTCCGTTCATCACTTTCTTCCCGACATTACGTGTTGAGTAGCGGAACATAACGCGGCACATTATCAAACCAGATTGGGTAAACGAAAATAATTTAAATTAAATTATTGCCTCGAGTGCGGATCTTACAGTAAGACGCTAACAGTCAACGTTGTACCAATGGCTCCAGATTACAAATATTCACGCCAAAATAAACCATTTGGTTTATTATTATAGTTATTTTAATCATAGTTGTAAATAAATTGCCGAAATCAACGCATGATGAAACACAGCAGTCAGCTTGACGGTTGCAATTGCTATCTATGTAACCTAATTTATCAACAGTTTTATAATACTTATATAATAACTGTTATTATGCATATAGAGGCCATCGTGGCGCAGTGGAAGTGTCTAACTTTAAATGCGATTAGTTGTGGGTTTGAACCCCACTGGGAAATAATCGTACTTATAATAGACACTTAATAAAAAAACATTTTTTCTTTTTTATGGATAACGGACGGCAAATGAGCAGAAGTACCACCTGATGGTAAGTGGTTACCTTCGCCCATGAGCTACACCACAAGAGATGATGTAGATGTGTTGCCAACCTAGAGGATACAGATGGGAGGGGAGGATAATGTTACTACATTTGGTCCGCTATCGGAACCACCACATTTTGGGGAAAGGATAGGTAGGAAAGGGGAAAAAACTTAAAAAATTGAAAGGTAATTTTCCCGCTTTGATAAGAAAAGTACATCTTTGAGTTCACGCAACACGCAATATCTCGATTTCAGATGGATAGCAGAGAACGGATTGTCTCGAATCTATGTTCTCTCTCTACCCTGATAAGTGGGAAAAAGCGTAAAATTTCGTTTTTTTACTTGAAAAAAAAATTGAGGTGTCAATGGATACCCGGATGGAACGAAGTTAGATACATAATAAATAATACACTCAACAAAAATAATCGCGACACCACACTGTTCAATGGGAAATAGAAAGACGAAACGAAAATAACTGGCTTGCTTTCTATGAGAGACAAACACAGAAACACGCGCACGTAGCACGGCTTACAACTAGCAAAAAGTGTCGTTACAACTTTTGGTCTTAATTTTTTCCATTTAGTAGCACCCTTTCGCAATGCGCTATAAGGAACTTCGTTCCAATAACATGACTATTGCATATTCATATATTTATTATTTAGATTTATTTACTTTATTATTTGGTTGCTTCACGAACGCATCACCATGTAACGAATGACGTAAATATTTAACGAAATATTTAACTGCGTTGATATTGAGTTGAATCTGTAGGTGAAGAAATGCGGGGTTAAGTTCCGCTACCGTTATGTATCGAATTTAAGCGGAAAGTGGAGTACAGAGAGTTTTGACACTAAATTTCTTCTGTTAACCCGTGGTAAGGGATGAAAATTTTAGTTAGGCATGCCGGTAAATTTAGAGAAGCCGGTGTATATTTGGGGAAGTCGGTACATATATTTAGGGAAGCCGGTATTTTTTAGAGAAGCCAGTACATTTAGGGAAGCCGGTATAGGATGTTTAGGTATTTAGTAATTCAAGCCGGTGGGAACCGTGTTGTATGGACGCCTCGTCACTGCTGTTTACCATACTATTTGGGGAAATGTAAGTAAGCAAAGTTTTTTTAAATTACGCGGACGGGAGGAGTTATATGAATGGCACACTTATAGTTTATATAGAGAAAGAGTGCAGAATGTTAATATTTTTAAAAAATAATGCATGAAAATGGTTAAATTAATAAAATAAATGTTACACAATAATTACAATGATTTGATCCATGTTTATACAAAGGCGACATATACATTACTAAAGACAACGCGTTGTTAACGCCTCAACGGGGATACGGGGTTAAAATTATTTTACAAACAAAACATTACCAATTAAATAAAAATGAATTATTTTATAATTATAATCACCTTACCATTCAAATAATATATAACACAAAAAACACTCTGTAAACATAAGCAAAAGGAGAAACAAGACACTACACGGTCAGCTACCTGCGGTCACCGAGCACCGATTCACTTGATGACCGTCACACGTGTTCTTAAAAGAAGGAATAGCGTTAAAATGAACTGTGGTCGAACTTTCATAGTATGAAACATATTTTTAACCGACAGAAAAAACGCTTAACGCCTGTCGTTGCGCAGAGGCAAAAGCGTGCGACTGTAAACGCGACAGGTTGTGGGTTCGATTCCCACTCCTGGAAATGGAATTTTTCATTTCCTGGGTTTGGTAACAATGCAAAGCGCGGCGTTGTGATTCGCCACTCAGCAATGCCTCAATTCGGAGAAAAGTGAGGAACGGAGTGTCTTAACACTAGGATCCCTCTGCCTACCCTGCTATATGCGGGATACAGCGTGAAGCTATGTGTGTATGTATATAAAAAATGAGGGGCTCAATTCCATAGTATTTTCTATGTGTAACTTTTTACTGGGTGAACCAATTTCGATGATTCTTTTTTTATATGATAGCTGGTATTTCTGATGTGGTCCCTCCTGCCGATTTAAATGTAGTTAAGATGTAGTAGTTTTTGAGTTATACCTAATAATTTTTCTTTTGAGTGCATTTTATTTGAAAACCTTTTTTTTTAATATTAATTATTCATTTATTTCATTTATTCATCCTATAAAAAAAGCAATTAGGATTAATTTGATTTAAAAAAAATTGTAAATACGAGTCGACTTGTCAATCTATTAACGCCTCGTAAGACGACTAAAAGGCGAGGGGTGGAAATATTACAAAAGTAAGCCAGTAAATTTAGAAAAGCCGGTATATATTTAGGGAAGCCGGTAATTTTCAGAGAAGACGAAATATTTAAGCCGGTATAAAATGTAAAGTTATTTAGTAATTTCACAATCGAATTATTGTGATGACCTTTTTTTAGGTAGTTTTAGATGTCAGAACTTGCTTTTTCTGCAATTTATCCAAAAATTTTCTGGCGAACCTTTTTTAGCTCTCATACTTGTGAAAATTTATTCTCATTTATAAAAGGTAAGCCGGTAGGAATCGTGTTGTATGGACGCCTCGCCAAGTAATGTTGTAAAAAATGTAAAGTTTAAAGGATGTACCTGGAAGATAAATATATTACGATGCTTTAGGATTGATTTTCTTTCTTTTTCCGAATTACTATCACTAAAATACATAAATTTTATCTGACTTCGTTTTGGTTTTTAAAACATACAAAACGCACTTCAAAATTCGTTCGACTTTTTTTCCTCAAAGTGATGCGACGTCCTCCTCAAAGACTGCACATCATCAACGATACAAATTACAAGAGCTGACCATCCGCTATGACCACACGCCACATTAGAAAGAAATATACGTCGGGTGCGGGCGAGCTCATATTGTCTCACGACTGTTTAAATATTCTAAATTGTTCTCATTTAAGCAACAAATAGTGTAGTCTATTTGCTTTTTTCTTCCGATAAAAATTCAAAAACTTGTCGCCTCCGCACCATGGGAATAACAGCTATGTGGTTCACCACACTAGATGAAAGATCACTTTGGGTCAATATGACCTCTCAACGCAGCGAATGTATTAGAAAAGAGACTAAAAGCAAAACGCTTAAATGCATTATATAAAAGTAAAAAGGTCTAAAGGTCTATGAAGGTAATGCTATGAAAGTATCATATTATAATCACATCCGGACACATGTGCTAATTTTTAAAAGCTAATCGGAAAACAAGATTTAGGTCAAAATAGCTTTTCAAGATTTTCTTTTATTGATAGATAGATACATCTAAAGTTAATAAAAGTATGTAAAAAATAAAAAAAAAGGTTACATTCTTGATTATCAAATATACAGTTTTATATTTTAATGACAGTTTTTAACATATTCAAAATAAAGCATAGACTGTTAATTCGATTGTCTTTTTTTATTTGTTACCGCATAACTTTTTACTGGGTGAACCAATTTTGATAATTCTTTTTTTATTTGATAGCTGGTGCTTCTGATGGCCCCATTTAAATTTAGTTAAGATCGGACTAGTAGTTTTGGAGTTATTCGTAATAATTTTACATTTTCTCAATTTTATTTGAAAAGAGCAACTGTTGAGTTTGTTGCCGGCTTTTCTCAGCAGAACTGCCTTCCGAGCCGTTGGTAATAACCTACTTGAATAAAGAATATTTTGATTTTGATTTTTGGTGCATATTATTTGAACTCAGTGTTGTTTATCTGTTAAAATGATAGTTATGTTATTCTACGATACATGTTTAAAAGAGATAAATTAAAAGATACATATTTTTCAACTTAATTGCTGGAATATTCCTCGTCTATTTTAACAAGCTTTTATACATAGCGCTATCGTGACGCAGTGGGGCAGTGTATGACTGTAAGCGCGATTGGTGGCAGGTTCGATTCTCTTTCAATGGTACCGACTCAGAAGGCAATTCTGCTTACTGTTGGACTAATAATACTGATATTTATAAGTTAATTGTCCCCGTTGACGTTGCCTAGCAACGTATATGTCGCTTTATATAAACATGGATGTCACACCATGGTAGTGTGTGTAAAATTTATTTTAATAAATTTAATTTAATAGTAGTTTTCTGCATTGTTTAAAAGATAATATCATTCTGCACTCTCTTCTCTATAGAAACTATAAGTGTGCCAAATTTCATACTCCTCTCCTCGTCTACGTATTTTCGTAACAGAAATACAGTGCTTTTGGTTTCTAATGCATTAATATATAGATGATTCAAAAGCGCTTTATGGATAACGGATGGCAAACGAGCAGAAGGACCACCTGATGGTAGTGCTGGCTCGCTCATGAACATCTACACCACCAGAGATGTTGCAGATGCGTTGCCAACCTAGAGGATAGGAGACGGAAGGGAGGATAATGTGTAGTCCAAGATCGGAACCACCATTTTTGGGAAAGAATGGGTGGGAAAGGGGAAAACCTGGCTTACATGCCATCGAACCGGAACACATCACAAGATATTTGGCGGTTCGTCTTTGGTTACGATAGTGGTCGCGAGCCAGAGGAGGACGAACCTCCTACCACCAAAACAAATACAATCTCTATAATAGCATACATGAATAAACAATATTTTGATTTCAAGTTTTGATTTTTATAATTTTTTTTTTCGACTTCATGTCAGTACTACAAAGTGCTTAGGGCGAAGTAGCCAGCGGAATCCTAGTAAGTTAGACAATTGCCTTCTTTGACATTTCCATTCCTCATTCCGCCGATTCAAGGCATTGCGTGCCGAGCAGGAACTCAACGCCGCAATTTACCTTATTGTTTGATTTTTGTTATTAGTTTAAACATATTGAATATATTTTTATTTTATATGAGGCGATCGTGGCAATGGAGCAGTGTCTGACTGTAAACATTGGTTGGTTATGGGGTTCGATTCCCTTGGGGGAATTAATATATTTAATTTATGTTATTTCTCACCCGACGGAAAGTGGGGACGGAATTGTTGAAAAGAGAATGGAGTGTCTAACACTAGGTTGTCTGGTTCCCTCTGCCTACTCCTGCTATGTGGATAATGTAGCAAAAAATAAAATAATATTTCTACTGGGTCTGGTTAACATAATAAGTGATGTGTTGAGTTTCACTATTTAAAAATGCAATGATCCTGATTCATGCAATGAAGCGGTGAACGGGAGTGTCTTAGCACCAGTTCCTTGGTTCCCTTCTGCCTACTCTGCCATATGCGGGATGCATGTGAAGTTAAAAAAAAAAGAAAGAAAAAACTATATATTTTATACTAATAATATTTATATAAGTCGTAAAATTTTAATGTTCTCTTACATACCGTAATGAGGAGCTCCGGTGGGATCTGTTATCTTTGAGTATCATTTTTTGGGCATAAACATATTTTTTGGATATCTTTTAATTTATGTTCATTGGAGTTGGTGCGTTATAGGAATAATATAATTAAGGTTTCAACAAAACAAAATACATACTACATTAAAGAGCAAAATTATAACAAACAACTCAATAGAAACATACTCCATAGAAACTACTTGTCAGATCATGAATAATACTCTAAATAGAACTACGTCTAAAGACTAGCACACATAAAAAATAATGTGTCAAAATAATAGGATCCCTTTCCTTTTGAAGTCGTTTTTTTTATTGATACAAGACAACAAACGAGCACACAAGGACCACCTTGATGGTTACCTGGTTACCTTAGACATCTACATGACCACCAGAGGAGTTGTAACTCTGCGCCGCTCAGTGTCTGTGATGGAAGAGGTGAGCCAAGGTAGCGGCCGGAACCACCGCACATTGTGGAGAAAGGATGGTGGAAATAGGGGAAAAATTTGGCTTACATGTCATCGTACCAGAACACATCATTAGATATTTTGCGGTTCGCTCCTTGACATGATAGTGGTCGCGTGAGCCAGCCGGAGTGCGACGAACCTCCTACCACCCAACTGGTTGGGATACTCCTCCCACGGGGTGCTACCAGCGGCGGAGGGAATTGTATTTCTAGCCCCTGTCCCCTCACAGCCAGTTAAAATATTTCCAAGAGAACGTTGTGTCATATGTCCTAGGTACTTCCAAACTCCTCTCTGCAACACAATGGGTACCTGCATTTAGAATCCATGGCGCGCTATGAGTATCTTCTCTTTCTATTTTTTACAGTTTCATGCTTCTTCCCACATAACAGGGTAGTTGTGAATCTAGTGTCGAGAAACTACAAAACATTATGAAATAATAATATGTTCCTGAACCATATATTTATTTTTTTATATCTTTCATTTCTGTATCTCAGTAATATGGCAGGGTAGGCAGAGTATAGTCTCAGAGAAAGAACCTAGGTGTGTTAAGACACGCCCGTTCTTCTTTAACTCCTGTCTCCCTACTTTTCCGTCGAATCGAGTGCATTGGAGTGCTGTGAGTGGCGAACCAAATTCGCCGCTCTTATTATTAATAATTAAGATAATTTTATAAAAAATAATATGAAACATGCTGACGTTCAAAGACATATCATTTCTCTTTGAATTTATGTTATTGCCCTAATTTTTCTTCTCATAAATAATCAGACGCAATCTCTAATTGGTAACGTGAGGGGCAAAACTTAGACGCTTCTTTATGAAAAATATACGGATGGAGAAGCACATGAAGTTAACTGTAAGTATATTTAAAGGTTATATTTAAGGAGACGGAGCATAGCAATTCTCAGTATGCAATGCCCTCTCAATTTGGCGGAAAAGTGTGGGAAGGAATAAGCTAAAGAATGAATAAAGAACCCTAGTGCTCCTTAACACTAGTTCTTTGGTTCCCTGCCTACCCTGTTATATACGGGATACAGCGTAAAGCTAAAAATAAATTAAATATTATACAATCATTTCAATTGGGGAATCGAACCCGGCAATCAATAGCATGTACAATCAGACGCTGTCTTCAACTGCGATGGTTCGGCATCAGGGTTTCTTAAACTATGGGTTGTAACCCCAAATGGGTTAAGTGTAGCCAAATTCTGGGGTCGAGGCGAAATGAATAATAAAAGAAAAGCTGCTCAGACACGCGTATTTGAAGGTTTTGAGCCATCTTCACCGACAGTAGTAACGATCGATTTTCGCCATTACTATACATTGTTAGTGCGCTTGTCGGTATCATATAAAAAATCATAAAATCAAAATCAAAATATTTTATTCAAGTGGGTTATTACAAGCACTTTCGAATCGTCAATTTACTGCTGTAAAGGTGTCAGTCGTGCTCAGTCCTAACGGAAGCTACCACCGGCTCGGAAGGCAGTTCTGCTGAAAAGCCGGCAAGAAACCTTCCTCAACAGTTGCTCTTTTCAAGAATCTCCCGAATCCCGGTGAGCGTCAACAGTATTTAATTCCACACATTGATATCATTATAGTATTCTTGGACAGAATAATATATTTCTTTCCACAAACGTGCTTTCTAATCTAACTTTCTTAATATGTTGGAATATACCGCGCGCCGCTAACTCTCTTCATTCTTTGACCGCCACCCTAAATATCAGTGCTTGGGTTCACGGTCAGAATCTTCTTTATTTTTTTGAAAAACTATAATAAAACATGTAATTTATAATTTTTTGTACAATTTTTAATTTTAGATGTTTGTATGTTTCAAAACTAATTTTAAAAGTATATTTTTAAATGTATAGTTGTTACCAAACAATAAATCATCAAAAATATTAATTTATTTTTCTTTATATTTTTATGGGGCTGTCAAGAAACTTATAAATTGCATAATGGCAACCATAAATCGCAATCATAAATTGAGTCGTGAATGACAAAGTTTAAGAAGCCCTGGTCTATAATTATGATTTGAGATACACAAAATTTATAAAATAAATATTTTTTTATATGACAATATCGCGCAACATCGTGGGAAACGCAGAGGCACAACTGTCGACGCGACAGCCTTAGGGTCTGATTCCCACTTCAGAAATGTAGCATTTTCATTTCCTGGGCTTTGGTAACAACAAGGCGCGCGGCGTTAAGTTCCGCCACTAACACGCAATGCCTTAATCCGGCAAAAATGGGGTCGCCGTAATCAGAGGTCCCAAGACGTCGCAGTCCTCAGGTTCTTCTGCCTGGCCCCTACCTACCTACCCATTTAGTTTATATTTTTAACACTTGTAGTCTATTTATAAGGATAAATTTTGAATTAATATGTGAAAAATACTTCTATGAGAAATATAAGAAACATAAGACGTTCAAAAAGACATTTTTACTTCTTTGAATTTCTTGTTATTGTTCTCAAATTTTCCATCTTATAAAATAATAGGAACTCCTCAAAAAAACGTGACGCAAAACTTTGGACGCTTTTTATGAAAATTATGTGGATGGAGGAGCATAAAATTAACTGTATATATTTAAAAGATTATACTTGTGGAGCATTTAATTTATATCAATACATTTATGTACATACAGTTACATACATACATAGCTTTCATGCTGTATCCCGCATATAGCAGGGCAGGCAGAGGGAACCCAATGTTAAGACACTCCAGCCCCCTACTTTTTTCCGCCTGCTAATTATACATTGCGTGAGAGATTCATTTACGAATATGCCTCGGAGACCTGGTGTCTGTACAAGGATGACATCAGACGCCTTGACGTCTTTCACGTGAAGTGTCTTCGTACCATCCTTCGTTTGAAATGACAGGATCGTGTCTCTAACTAAAATTCTTTCGTCGGGACTAAAATGACCGGTATGGAAAGTCTGCTAATGAAGTGTCAACTACGCTGGTCTTAGCTCAGGGAAGCGCAAACCCGGAGTACAATATCTACGTTACAAAGATGTTCTGAAACACCACCTATCATCCTGTGGAATATCTTGCGATTCTTGGGAGAATCTTGCTACTCAAAGACCCGAAGCGGCGAAATGCTGTCAAAACGGGCATTAACGATAAGCTGAGCGCGCCGTATCGAACATCTTGACGCCAAACGCCAGTTTTCTGAAGACCGCTGACCCAAGCCTCCTATAACTATACATATAATGATAAAGTGACAGCTTCATTAGCATATTCAGACTCGAATCTTTAATCTAAATTTGGTTTGCGAGTCACATCTTCGCGCTCACAAACGTCGAACTAATTATTAACAACAGTATGTCGCCGTCGACGGATACGTCTGGGAGGACATCATCAATCTCATGTAAATTAATAAAATAGAATGTTTTGCAAAAGCACTATCTGTGCTTGTTTCATACACTTTATAATATCAAGATATACTTGTTGTCTGCGGCAATGCCTATTTACGCGTCAACGTGTCTACTAGTAAGTTTTTTTTTTTTTTTTTTTTTTTATGGATACCGGATGACAAATGAAGTAAAGAAGGCACGCCTGATGGTAGTGGTTACTCCTTTCGCCCATGAACATCTACATAACACAAGAGATGTACTAGATGCGTTGCCAACCTAGAGGATGCTGGTAGATGAAAGGGGAGGATACGTAGTAGTCCACACATCGGAACCACCTCACATTTTTGGGAAAGGATGGGTGGGAAAGGGGGAAACCTGGTACATTATTGGTAGAGTCTAACCTTAAAAAGATTGTATATTTAAATTACTACTAAAAAAATAAATTATAAGAGAGCTTTGAGCTTCGCCAATGTTGTTAAGAATGTCTCCTCATTGTTTCAAATCAGTTAAAATATAATTATTACGTAAAAAAAATTAAACCAGACATTTAAAATTTAATATTGTTTTACATACTTATTATAGGCTACTATTTAAATCAGGGCTTCTTAAACTTTTGTCATTCACAACCCCATTTATGATTGCGAGTTTCTTGACGACCCCATACAAATATAAAAAGAAAAATTAATTAATATATATTCTTTTTAACTTCACGCTGTATCCCGCATATTGTAGGGTAGGCAGAGGGAACCACAGAACCTAGTGTTAAGACACTCCATTCTCTTTCAACAATTCCGTTCACCACTTTCCGCCGAATTAAGTCATTGCGTGTTGAGTGGCAGAACTCAACGTCGCGCTTTGCCTTGTTACCAAACCCAAGAAATGAAAATACTAAATTTTACATTTTCTGGAATGGGAATCGAACCCACAACCTGTCGCGTTTATAGTCGCACGCTTGTGCCTCTGCGCCACGACAGGCGTTGAAAATATATAATTTTAGAATTCGTTTTAAAACATACAAAAATCTAAAATTAAAATATGCACAAAAAATTGTATATTATTCATTATAGTTACAAAAATAAAAGTGGATTCTGACCGTCTTAATTTGCTCGAATATATTCAAGTTGCGTTTTAAGTACTAAATTAATATATAAGTAAAAATTTTAATGAGATGGATGTGCCTGTTTTTTTATTGCATAACAAATCAAAATGCTAGACGTAAAACTTCAACATTTTTAGCGCTGAACGATATTGGGATTTAATATGTGTTAAAGCTGAGAAAGTAACTTATACACACCGGGACTTACATTTTTTTTTTATGGATAACGGATGGCAAACGAGCAGAAGGACCACCTGATGGTAGGTTACCTTCGCCCATGAACATCTACAACACCAGACATGTTGTTGATTCGTTACCAACCGAGAGGATACAGTTGGAAGGTGAGGACAATGTTGTAATGGGAAAGGATGGGTGGGAAAGGGGAAAACCTGGCTTACATGCCATCGAACCGGAAAACATCATAAGATATTTGGCGTTTCGTCTTTGACATGGTATGTAGTGTTGAATGGCAGTACATTTGCATGGGCATGTCTAAACGCTCCAAGCCCACTGTATTCCACCAACTCTAGTGATGTTATAAAAGGGTATACTCGTATATAAATATTTGACATTAAAATCTCTCGACCCCAGAATTTTGCAAGACCCATAGTTTAAGAAGCCCTGATTTAAAATGATAAATTATAAGCAATAAAGTGTGAAAAACACTTATATTATTATAATTATATATATATATATATATATATATATATATAAATTTATATTTTGAAATGATTATAATAATCAAATTATTCTTCTGACTGGATACTCTCTGACTACGCTGCCATGCGCGAAAAAGCCTAAAGCTGTTGATTTATTATTATTACTCCAACATCATCATATTGCTAATCATAATAACTTATCCTTACACATGTAAACTTTTTATGCGTGTTTTGTTCACCTATTTAGTTAACTTGCTTCTTTTCGGGTTAGTAATTAAAGCGAAGCATAGCTTTGTGTCCCTAGAAATGTAGCAAGACTTTTCGATGGTGCTTAATAATATTTAGATAGAAGGACATGCGCTATCCAAACTTTAAGGAAACAGTTTGACTTGAATGAGATTTATAATGTGAATGACTAAAGCTGAATCCTCATCAGCATAAGTATAACATCCCTGAAAGATATATATGAAGAGGTTGATGACTTCTATTACCTCTTCCACGGTAAACGGCAAACCCAGGAAAATGAAAAAATCCTTTTCCTGGAGTGGGAATCGAACTCACAACCTATCGCGTTAACAGACGCCACGACAGGCGTTGAATATATATACTTTAAAATAAGCAATTTTTTTTTTATGCCATATAACAGAGTAGTAGAGAAAATCTAATATGAAGATTATCCGTTGTGGAACTTTCTGCCCAAATTCGAGACTCTTATTGAGTGACGGAACTCAACGCTGCTGTTTTGTGTTACAAAGCGAAGTGGTGAAAAGAATTTAAATATATTCATTACGTCGAATAGGCATCGAACCCACAATCTATCGTTTTTATATTCAGTCGCTGTTCCACTGCGCCACGATGGCCTCTAAGCCAGTAAGTGGATTAGAATATTTTTTTTTTTTTTTATTGATAACGGACGGCAAACGAGCAGAAGGACCACCTGATGGTAAGTGGTTACCTTCGCCCATAGACTTCTACAACACCAGAGATGTTGTAGATGCGTTGCCAACCTAGAGGATACTGATGGAAGGGGGGACAATGTAGTAGTACACTATCAGAACCACCACATTTTGGGGAAAGGATAGGTGAGAAAGGGGAAAATCTGGCTTACATGCCATCGAACCGGAACACATCATTAGATATTTAGCGGTTCGTCTTTGACATGATAGTGGTCGCGAGCCAGTCGGAGGACGAACCTCCTACCACCTAAAAATTATTATTTAATTATATTAAAGTGGTATATATACTCGTACACTATGGTTCTCTAGTTCCCTCTGCCTACATACATACTGCCTAGATACAGCGTACAACAACAACATACACCTTATTTTAGAATACAAGGCCTTCACTAAATAAAATATTTTATATACGCTCTAACAATTAAAATTTATTACGATTTACATTAAAAACTATATTTTGAACATGGATGTTACAAGTAGTTGCCATAATTCTTATTTTTGTCATTAAAAAAATGTGTAGCGTTAGAGAGCGTAATGAAATACGAGTATGTTTCCGAATACTAAAATATATAATGAGGCCTATCATGGCGCAGAGGCACAAGTGTGCATTTGTATACGCGACTTGTGGGTTCAATTCCCACTCCAGGAAATTAAAATATTAAATAATATTTAGTTAATGACTCATGTTTAGGTTAATGACTGTGGACGAGGCGAAAAGGGTATGCAGGGACCGTAGCGTTTGGCGCTCCGTTCTCTCTGACTACCCCGCTAGGGATAAAGCGTGAAGTTAAGTAACCTACCTAGGTATATTTAATATTTTCATTTTCTCGCTCTGGTAACAAGGCAAAACGCGGCGTTGAGTTCCGCCACAATGTTCAACACACAATGCCTCAATTTGACGGAATGTGGGAAACGGAATTGTTAAAAGAGAACGTAGTGTCTTAACACTAGGTTCTCAGGTTCCTTTTGACTACCCTGCTATATGCGGGATACAGTGTGATGGTAAAAAAAATCCGGTTAAAATAGTTTCATTTAATCATAGAGCGCCTTACAAATTTTATTTCTACCTTTTCTCAATTACATGACATTGCTATTTACAATTTGTAAACAATGCTGAGTAAACAAAATATATATATTTTAACTTCACACTGTATCCCGCATATAGCAGTGTAGGCAGAGGGAACCCGAGAACCTGAGAACCTGAGTTAAGACACTCCTTTTCCCACTTATAAAAAATATGTAAGCCTAATTTACGTTACAAAAAAGCAATTGGTTATGGGTTCGACATACAATGTCGAATATTGGATTAGATGAAATATTAGATGCAGCGAACGGAGTGTCTTGTCACTAAGTCCTCTAACTACCCTGTTGTGCGGGATAAAGTGTGAAACTGTGTGGCCTGCTACCGAATCCACGGTATGCTAAGGAGTTACTTCCCTTCTTATTTAAAAAAAAACATTCTTTTTTTCATTTATCTTTTTACTCCCCACTTTTGAAAAGAACGGAGTGTCTTACCACTAGGTTCATGGGTTGCGTTTGCCCACCCTGCTATACGCGGGATGCAGCGTGAAGTTAAAAAAAAAATAAATAAATATAAAATCTTTGCACTGAGTAGTTAAAATAAAGCGCGGCGTTGAGTTCAGCCGCTTTACGGGAAGCGTGAAGCATGAAAAGAACTTTGAATTCTGTTCTTTGCCTTTCTAATGGTCATTAACATAAGGTATTAACAAAGGCCGGCAACGCACCTGTAGCTCCTCTGGTGTTACACGGGGCCGTGGGCGGCGGGGATCACTTACCATCAGGTGACCCGAACGCTCGTTTGCCTTGTCCTTTCCATAAAAAAAAAAAAAAAGAAAAAAAGGGTACGGCAAGAAAAGGGTCAAAATTACGATGCAAAATTTTCTTGTATTGATTGATATATTCAGTATAATTTATCTATATATTAGGTTGGGAATCAAACCCACAACCTGTCGCGTTTACAGTCGCACGCTTGTGCCTCTGCGCCACGACAAGCGTTATTAAACTAAATATTTACAATTGATATATGTAAACACAACAAAAAAGTTCTCGATTCTGTTATCTACCTCATATACATGACATAACCATTCCTTAACCTCTCATTCCTTTATAAAAAATTACCCTCATTTTTTTTCTAATGTTGCCAGACTTTATTTAAATAACATTTATTATTTTATATGAAAATATTATTTATTATACTTATTTATGTCAAATAATTATAAAAATAATTAAAATAAAAATAATAATTATAAAATATCGATATAGATTAAATAAATATAAATATTATTTATACAGATTATATCTAACATCTATGTCTAACGTTAGTTAGTTCAAGGTTGACGTATTCTTGGCGCGGACGCTTATTGTGTAAGTAATGTTTGTTTGTTTTTTTTTAAATATATAAATTTAGGCATAAGAAAACAAATATGATTCATTATTTTATATTTACAATTTGAAATTATCTAATTAACTTAAAAACGTATAAAAGTTAATATTTTGCTTTTGTTTCTCTATATATATTATTATAATAACATATTAAATATGAAAATAATATAAAGGGAGTTATAAATAATAATTTCACAATATATTGTAATCTATTTACATATATATAAAACGTTTGTGTTAATGATTGACTGACAGACAACGTACACGCGAAACTACTGCACATAGAAACATGACATGTGGCGTGTAGGTTCCTTAGGGAGTGTAGGGGAGCACTATGAGAGGATTTCCCGAAATTCCTACTAAAATGAGAAAAAAATGGCATTTAAGGTTTCATAGTTTACGCAAACGAAATAGCGGGATACAGCTAGTAGCTTATTTAGAGACATTCTAATATTTTTAATGATATTTTTGATTTTCATACTAAATGAGTGGGTAGTGAGTATACCTGTGACCACGGACTACTGTAAAGTGTTCGAAACGTCAGATTTCCAAAAATGTATTTCCGAATACATTTAATTTAATTTTTTAATGCGGCGTTGAGTTCCGCCACTCAGCATGTAATGCCTAAATTCGGCGGAAAGTGGGGAACGGAGTGTCTTAACACTAGGTTTCCTCTGCCTACCCTGCTATATGCGGGATACAGCGTGAAGCTATGTATGTATGTATGAATGCTAAAACATACGCCATTTACGATTAAAATAATTGCATTTAATTTAATATTTTTTAGGCAAACAATTAAAACTGTCATTAACTATGAGTAAATAATGTTTGCAATTCATAATAGAAGATAGATAAAATAATTGTGATAGCTAAAACAATAAGATAATTGTAAAATCGTTGAAAACATAACATCATATATAAAGATATGCCATATTATATGTAACTACCCTCTAATAGTCGAAGTCAAATAATTTAATTAAAAATAAGAAGTTAATTCATATTTTGAACGTCAAATAATTTACCACCGGTTCACTAAATTTAATGCCTCAGACCTGAGAAGAACCGGCGCAAGAAACTCAGCGGGATTTTTTTTTATTCGTCAATGCTTTACAATTATTTATTAGTGACAATGATACCTTTGAAATAGACTGGAGCGAGCATTTCATCCCCAAGGCGTGTTATCGTTTATTCTGAGGCCATCGTAGCGAAGGACACAACGTTTGATTGTAAATGTTACTAGATGCGGGTTCGATTCCCACTCAAAGGAATTATTACTCTCATTTACCTAACATATATTTCCTTTCATCACGCAAAATGTGTCATAGGCATTCATCCAATCCATAACCTCAAGCTTATCTCAATTCTATAACGACTAAGCTATCAGGCTCGCAAAATCGTTTAAATAATCTTCTCTTGCATAATATATATTTTTTAATTAGGCCTTTATGCCGCAGTAACACAGCGTCTAATTTTCACACTAATCAGTCAGTCGGTCGCAAGTTCGATCCCCACTCTGGGGATATATAAATTATTTTCGTTTATCCGCTCTGGTAAACCAACGCGCGGCGTTGAGTTCCGCCAGTCGATACGTAATGTCTTGATTCTTCGAGCGAAGTGTCTAGACATAATTCTAAAAGTTCTTGCTATGCAGAAAAATCGTGAAGGCCTAGAAACAATTAGGTTCTATTGCTAGTTTCGACTGTTTTTTTTTATTTAAAAAAGATCTCATGAGTAGTTTTTGAGTTATTCCTAATAGTTTAACTTTTTAATGCATTTTATTTGCAGTTAAGAGTAAATTCAAAGTAGTTTGTTTCAAAAGGAAATGTCAGTTAGTCTATAAATAATAACTTTATTTAACATTTCCTTCTAATAGCTGCTGAACTAGTTGCGTTCAAACACACGTGGAGATAGAAATATTTTTTTTGTATTTAGCGAATACTAATATATTACGCCTGTTGTGGCGCAGAGGCACAAGCATGCGACTGTAGACACGACAGGCTGTAGGTTCGATTCCCATTCCAGAAAATGAAAATTCTAATTAATAATATTTAGTATTTTCTTTACTTGTGTCTGGCAACAAGGCAAAACGCGGCGTTCAGTTCCGCCATTCAGCATGCAATGCCTCAATTCGGCGGAAAGTGGGGGACGGAATTGTTGAAAGAGAACCTTGGTATTGGTTCCCTCTGCCTACCCTGCTATATGGGTAACTGATATATTACAGCGTAACTGATATATTACTTTAAATGCGGCATTGAGTTCCAATCAATATCCAATATCTCAAATTTGGGCAGGAAGTGAATAACGGAGTGTTTTATCATGAGGTTCTCTCTCCTTTCTCTCTTTTTAAAAATCTTCACAGTTGAAATGATTTTCGATTCATATAAGTACTGTGTGTTAATTGATTAAGAAATATCATATTTTTACATATAAATGTTTCATGTTATCGTAACACAGTGGAACAGCCTTTAATGTTTACTATAGCGATGGTCATGCGTTCGATTCCCACTTGAAGAAATGATAATATTTAAAATATTTATATTTCCGCTCCAGCAAGAGATAATGCGGCGTTGAGTTCCGCCACTTAGCACAAAGTGGTGAATTGTCTTACTTACCTTCTTCACTTTCACTCAGCTTCTCTCTGCCCACAATTATAATGTCTCTTTCTCACTGTTCATGAAATAATAAAAAAATAGCTTAACACTGTATCCCGTACATAGCAGGGTAGCCAGAGGGAACCTGAGAACCTAATGTTAAGACACTCCGTTCTCTTTTTATATTTCTATTCCCCACTTTTCGCCGAATTGATATAATAATAAATATTTCATATATAAACAATCCCTAATATGGGAATTGAACCTGCAACCAGAATCATCGATTCAACAACTGCGTCAGGATGGAAGGAGGAAGTACAATAACAATGCATACACTTGTGCACTGACGCTCTTATCTCATTTATACAGATATCGTCTATTATCTAGTATGTACTATGAATGTCATTGTAAATAGCATCGTTATTCAAGCGTGAATACATTGATAAATCGAAAATGCATACTTTTCTGGGGATGAATATTTTAGTTTTATTCACTCTAATATTAAAAAATATGTATTACATAACGCGTGTCGTGGCGCAGATGCACAAGCATGTGCCTGTAAACGCGACAGGTTGTGGGTTCGATTCCCACTCCAGGAAATGAAATTTTTCATTTACTGGGTTTGGTAAAAAGGCAAAGCGCGGCGTTGAGTTTAAATTTTAATTTTAATTAAGTGTTAACTATTATTTAGACATACTTTTATAACAACACAAACAGTCATTAATTTGTACTCAATCAAAGCTAAGAGTTACTATAAGTAATTACATATTTCCGAGAAAATGTCATTAATCTTTATAACTGATATTTACTTTAAAAAATCAGCTGCACAATAAGAAATTAAGATTATTTGTGTGTATGTGTGTGTGCTTATATTATATTTCTTATTATTGTCTTCACAGACACAATGGATCATGAAAAAGTACTCACAGATATACTAAAAAAAGTTGCAGACGAACAAAACTATGACAATTGCGAAATAAATTTCAAAAAAACGTCTAGTGGAGGAGCAAATTATACTAGCCACTTATATCTAGCCACTATCTCCTCACCAGGCAAGGATGACCTCAGGTTATTCGCCAAGCTAGCGGCCATCGGGGACAAGATGAGATCAGCAACACCCATTAGAATATTTCAAATAGAAAGCTTTTTTTATAGGAAACTCAGGAAGATATATGAGGAGTTGGAAGAAAAACACATGGTTCCACCTGAACATAGGCTTAGAACAGCCAAGTTTTACGCTGCTGATGATGAAAGCTACAAGGAAGCTTTAGTTTTAGAGGACCTTACAGTAACTGGATACCAGGCTTACGACAGATTTAAGTCAATAACTTGGGAATATGCTAAGACAAGTGTAACAAATTTAGCCAAACTCCACGCATTGTCAATTGCCTGGTCAGTGTACGATCCAAACGCCTTCGAAGAGGCAGCAGATATATTAAAAACTGAACAAAATGTGGCTGCTCTTATGGAATATTTTCAAAATGTGGTTAAGAGTGCGTTAGAAGTAACTAGAGAGGAGAATAAAGAGAGGTTGAGTAAGTTCATAGATCGTATAGCTGAGGATCAGAATTTTGGCAAGTTTCAAAAACCACTGCGTCGTCCGGTGGTTGCGTATGGAGATTATAGACCGAGTAACCTGATGCATAAAGAACATGAGGTATGTTTTATATATTTTTTTTTATTATTTTTTTTTAACTTCACGCTGTATCCCGCATATAGCAGGGTAGGCAGAGGGAACCTGAGAACCTAGTATTAAGACACTCCGTTCTCTTACAACAATTCCGTTCCCCACTTTCCGCCGAATTCAGGCATTGCGTGCTGAGTGGCGGAACTCAACACCGCGCTTTGCCTTGTTACCAAACCCAGGAAATGAAAATACTAACATTTCCTGGAGTGGGAATCGAACCCACAACCTGTCGCGTTTGCAGTCGCACTCTTGTGCCTCTGCGCCACGACAGGCGTTATGTTTTATAATTTTCTTTTATTTTTTTAAATTTAATAACGCAGGGATCTTTTTGAAAATGAGCAAACGTGTCCAGACTTATATAGCATCAATGAGGGCATTATTAATAAGAAAAAGCAGTTGTTTTTTTTTTTAATTTAGTATTTTGAGATTATTTAAAAAAAAATAGTTAAAAGTATAGAACAGGTTCACTGAGTCACTACTTAAGAATACCTCTAAGTACACTTTATTTACCAGAAAAAAATATTATTAAGCGTCCCAGTTCAATAATATCTATATGTACCAGTGGCGAGGCGTCCATACAACTCGATTCCCACCGGCTTGCCTAACTTTTCAAAGTATGAGACCTAAAAAAAAAAGTTCGCCAGGAAAATATTGGGCATAAAATTGCAAAAAACAAGCTATGATATCTTATAGACCTAAAAGAAAAGGTCATCACCAAAATTCAATAGTAAAATTACTAAATACCTTGACATGCTATACCGGTTTCCCTAAATATATTTGCTTCTGAAGGTTAGTAATTCCACTATCGAATTTTGGCGATGACCTTTTTTTAAGTCTCATATTTGTACTTTGAAAAGTTAAGCAAGCCGATGAGAATCGAGTTATATGGACGCCTCGCCACTGGTACAGATGTAATCCCATAGCCATTTTACATGACAATCAACAAAGTACATTATATATTCATATGAGATTAGATCATAGACGTCAAGTACTGCATTATTATAAGTAAATTACATATTGTGTACCTATTCGAGACCATCGTGGCGCAGTGGGACAGTGAATGTAAACGCGATTGGTTTTGGATTCGATTCTCACTTGGGGGAAAGATTATGCTTAATTATTTTCGTTTCCTCGCTCTAACATAGCAAAACGCGGCTTTAATATGTGGGAAGCGAAGAATATAGTGTTTTGGCACTATTTGATGACCCTGCTAAGAGTAATAAAGCGGAAAGCTAATTTTTATTAGATACTTCAAAAAAAGAGGGAGGATACCGGATAACTTTATACAAAGTGGAACAATTTTCATGATCCTTTTTTTATATGATAGCTACTTTTATAACAGTACATCTGTGGCTCCATTTAAGGTAGTAGTCTGGTAACTTATGCATATTTTCATGACTTTTTTGGAGGGTGGTTTTTTATAGGAAAATAGAAATGAATCATCTTGAATATTTAGAGTGTTTTCATTCACATATTGAAGATATAAAAAAATATATATTTGAAAAAAATTATTAGTTTATTACTATTGTTATCGTCACTCGAAGTTGGAACCTCAAAAAAAACGCTCGTGGGCGGCTCGGGTGATGTTGTCTCTTGATGTTATCTGAAATCAAATATTCTTTATTATTCTTCACTTATAGACATGTCATTCTGATCGGAACTACTGAAGTTAAATTTCAAGGGTAAATAACGAAATGGTGGACTTTGAAAAAGAAGTCCTTTTATTTTAGCAAAAAAAGGTTGTAAAATAAAAAGTTAGTGGTGAAAAAAATTCTCTTTAGTTCCAACGAGAACTATAAGTGTAGAACAGCCTGTTCGAATTTGAAAGCAATTGGTTTAGTAAAAAAAAAAGTTAGGACCCGGGCCGACCAAAAACACAATGTTTGGAGAAAAACGCGTTTAAAGTTCAACAAATTTTCATAAGTAAACTTATACTTACGTCAATCGTCTATGCCTGGAGCGTACAATATGCTTTCATCCTCTTCATAGGCACCATTCTCCGCTATATAAATATATATAATAGAATAACAGAGTTAATCAAGGTATAAAAAATGCGCGCAAACAATATAAGTGTCTAAGCGATTGCAGCTGCCGGTCGAGCTTAAAGGTTGGACTCCGAGGCGTTCTAGGAAACTCGTTATAACTCCCGAAATATTTCGAATTTCTGTCTGAAATTTTCACAGTATATTCTCAAAACATTTTACTTTCAAATTAAAAATTTAATTTAAGAAAAAACAATTCGACTTTTTTTCTTAAATTAAAATCTGACGAGTAGTTTTTGACTTATTCGTAACAATGTCACGTTTTATTTAAAGTCGGCTTATTTTTTTTTTTATTTCTATAAAATTATACAGGTCTTTAATCTCTGGAGATTATGCCAGACCCATCGTATCACAAAATAACTTATGTCCTATTTACATAGCTTGTTGATTGCATCAAATACTAATTTAGCTTCTATTGTAACAGGATTAGCAAAAATGCTATGAAACCCGCCGACATCTTTTAGATTCAAATTAAAGATTTCAACTAAAGAATCTCGCAAGGCTTCGCTTCGTGCACATTCCACTAAAATATGATGCACGAAAGTCGGCTTATTTTTTTGTTAAAATCTTGAACATATATATAGAAGTATATAATAATGTGTGGTGCAGTTTAGTATTATTAAATGGCGTTACTTGTAAATTCATACCTCACTGGGACATGTTAATATTTATTTATAGACTCATTCATTATCTCAACACATGTATAGTCATTTCCTCATTACTTCATTCATTCATTCATTAATTATTACTTCATATATTCTTTAAAATTACATACATACATACATAGCTTCACGGTGTATCGCGCATATAGCAGGGTAGGCAGAGGGAACGTAGTGTTAAGACATTCCATTCCCCACTTTCCGCCTTTTGAGGCATTGCGTGCTGAGTGGCGATACTCAACGCCGCGCTTTGCCTTGTTACCAAACCCAGGAAAATGAAAAATTCCATCTCCTGGTGTGGGAATCGAACCCACAACCTGTCGCGTTTACAGACACACTTGTGCCTCTGCGCCACGACAGGCATTCTTTAAAATTATTATGAAAAAAAAAGTAGGTAGTACAAATATGTCGGACACAAAAGGTGTTTTTTTCGTTAATTACCGGTCGTTCCAAGCAGCCTTAATGTTAGTTAATTTAAAAAAAACACACTTCATCTTATAAAAATGAGAAATAATATATTATACACGCCTGTCGTGGTGCAGAGGCACAAGTAGTGTGACTGTAAACGCGACAGGTTGTGGGTTCGATTCCCACTCCAGGAAATGTAAAATTTAGTATTGTCATTTCTTAGGTTTGGTAACAATGCAAAGCGCGGCGTTGAGTTCCGCCACTCAACACACAATGCCTCAATTCGGCGGAAAGTGGGGAACGGAATTGTTGAAAGAGAATGGAGTGTCTTAACACTAGGTTCTCTGGTTCCCTCTGCCAACCCTGCTACATGCGGGATACAGCGTGAAGTTAAAAAAGAAAAAAAATTGCCTCTCAATATTAAACGATTAAATATTTGAAAAAAAAATAAAAAATCATTATTAAAATGAGCTTAAATGAGTGGCGCAGTAGGATTGCGTTTGACTATAAAGTATAAACACGATTGTTCATGAGTTCGATTCTCAATCGGGGACATGTTTATATTTAAATTATTTTCATTTGCCCACTTTGATAAGTCAAAGCGTGGCGTTATAGACTGCCTCAACATGCAATCTCTCGTCGTTCGACTCCCGCAAGCCGAGGTCTTAGTCCCGCAGGGGACGCCCTTGCATTTGTCATGGCATCCTCTCAAGCAGCCACATAGTGGTTGCATTTCGCAGGGACTGAGCACCCTCTTCTCTCACCGGTAAAGACCAACAGCATTTCTACCCGTTCCAAAAAAAATCATGGTACTAGAATCTCTTTAACTACCCTCCTATATTTAAAAAACCGTGTACCTTACTTTTTTTAGGATTTGAACCTTTACCATTCAATCGATATGTTTCTCACTAAGTCATGATGATCTTGGCGTATGTATATATGGTTATGTAAATTAGACTTTATGTTCGTCCGTTTCGTTGTAAAGTCATTATTTTACATTTTCCGCTATAAAACTACTAATTGAGGCAATTTTGATTATAATATATGCAGTTTCCGGAATATACTTGTATTGCACTGTTAACTGACGTCAGAAAAGGAAAAAAATCTCAATTTGACAGTATTTTTTAATGTGTTACAGCTTTTTACTTGCTGAACTAATTTTGATGAATTTTTTTTATATGAGGGCTTCTGATGTGGTCTCATTTTAATTTAGTTAAAATCTGATGATTAGTTTTTGAGTTATTCGTAATTTTAGTTTTTAGTGCATTTTGTTAAAAATCTACATTCATTTTTTGTTAAAATCTTATATATTGCTTTAGTTATTATTAAACTGACAGGTCGTACCTGGCGTGAATAGGTAATGGCATATAAATATTCCCTCATCTGGGATATGAACCCACAATTATCTTGATTTATAACACACGACTATTGATCTTAGAGTGAGATCTTTTTAATAATATATTATTTATATTGTCATAGTAATTATTGCTTGCAGTTTCCACGTATTCTAGTATATGTTAGTAAACAATAATTATACACATACGTTCTATACTGTATATTGTACTTGCGAAGTAAGAAAAACATACATTTTCCTTCATGAAAATAAGTTTGAAATTATGTGATTTTAGCGGTCAAAGAAGACCGCTGGAGAAGAGTGTTAAAACTCTCCGTTCTGCACCTTCAATTGTATGAATTTTAAACATGTGGAGTGGCGGAATCTATATACGAGTATAAATACGTGAAGCAAAAACTTTGGATTTCTTTTTACAAAAAATACGCGGACAGAGGAGAATGAAACTTGGCACACTTATAATTTATAGTATAATGAAGTGCAGAATAATAATATATTTTTAAATTAATGCATAAAAAGTAGTTCCTCACACTGCCATGGTTTGACATCCATGTTTTTATAAAGTGACATATACGTCACTACGCACTTATTAAAGCATTTACGGGCACATTAGTTATTTTTAATATATTATTTACCAAGAAACTCATTGTTAACAAATATTGCAACTTAAACCAAGCAGTTTAAGGTCTGTGTCTGTGTCTGTAAGGACTTGGTAGTGCCCGATCTTCACTCGGTATAATTTTTTGTTATTTCCCCGCTCTTATAAGACAAAACGCGGCGTTGAGTTCCGATACGCATCACTAATTTGTGGAACACGGACGGAGTGTCTTAACACTAAGTTCTCTCCCGACTGTACATCTTTTTTTAACTTCACGCTGTATCCCACATATAGCAGGGTAGGCAGAGGGAACCAGAGAACCTAGAGTTAAGACACTCCAGTCTCTGTCAACAATTCCGTTCCCCACTTTCCGCCGATTTTGAGGCATTGCGTGTTGAGTGGCGGAACTCAACGCCGCGCTTTGCCTTGTTACCAAACCCAAGAAATGAAAATACTAAATTTTACATTTTTCCTGGAGTGGTAATCGAACCCACAACCTGTCGCGTTTACAGTCGCACGCTTGTGCCTCTGCGCCACGACAGGCGTTACAATTTCTTATTTACTGAATATTGAAACATTCCTTCCAGGACGGTACTATCGAGATCATATCAGTAGACTACCAGACACTGCAAATCGGAAACCCCATAGTCGACCTCATGTACTTTATCTACAATGGATCAGATAAGGAATTTAGGAAGAACCATTTTAATGAAACTCTCGAGCTTTACTATAAGGAACTAAGAGAATCACTGCAAAGACTGGATATAGACCCTGATACTGTTTATTCGAGGGAAGACTTCGATTTTGAAGTGGAACAGGTATGGTTTAGAGATAAGATTATCCCCAATCCACAGGTTCAATTTTTTTTTAACTTCACGCTGTATCCCGCATATAGCGGGGTAGGCAGAGGGCACCAGAGAACCTAGTGTCAGGACACTCCATTCTCTTTCAACATTTCCGTTCCCCACTTTCCGCCAAATTAGGCATTGCGTGCTGAGTGGCGGAACTCAACGCCGCGCTTTGCCTTGTTACCAAACCCAAGACATGAAAATACTAAATTTTACATTTCCTGGGGTGGAAATCGAACCCACAACCTGTCGCGATTACAGTCGCATGCTTGTGCCACTGCGCCACGCCAATTTGAACATAGCGAGATTTCAACCCGCGCCTCTTTGAAACCGTTCAAGCGCGTTGACCATTACGCCATACGTTCTATCCAGCCTGGACGATTACCAAGAGGCGCGAGTTCGAGTCCCGCTAACGTCAAATTTTATACGTTTTCTAAAAAAATATTAGCAAACTGTACCATAATGAAGTCACATAATCTCTCCACTCTCCAGATCCTCCCATTTGGTCTCATGCTCAGCATCTTTTGCCTCCTCATAATAACAGTGGACACTGAGGACGCACCCAAAGTGGACGAGGACATAGAAATAAAGGACTTCGCGGTCGCTCCCAGCAGACTGTATTCCGAGAGATTGAACGACATTATCGATGATTATATTGATATGGGTATTATTTAGTTATTTGACATGATTATTACTTATAAAATTTAGTTTTTAAGATGTATAAATGTTTTTGCAGTGTTACTAGGGTAAAAATTAAAAATTGGTGACGTGTACTGGCAACACTTTATTAAATATTCCTGGTAATCCCCTCCTAAGTGGGAATTATTTAGTTATTTCATATAATAACCTAATTGAATAAATAGTAACTAAGATAATTATTTTATAAATAATGTTTTTGATAATCGTGTTTTGTTGCTAGTGTATAAATTTAAAATTGATAATGTAATTTGTGTAATGGCAGAACTTTAATAAATATCGTAGGTAATTCCCACAAGGTGAATAAATAAAGTACTTTGCTGTCGATCTCATCAGACTATATACTGAGAGATTAAAAGATATTGTATGATACTATATATGATTATTTTGATATAAATAATATTTAGTTATTCAACATAATTATTTTATTTAATTAGTAATGATTATGATTACAATTTCATTTTCAGAATTCTAAGTGTGTGATTAACACTTTATATTATTGAACATGATTATGATATTTTCTAAAATTTGTTTATATTAATTTTGATAATATTAGTGTTATCAGTGTAAAAATTTAAAATTGGTAACATAATTTGTATAATGGCAGCACTTTATTAAACATTGTGGGTAGTTCCCCCAAAGTGAATGAGGGTTTAGAAATAAGGGACTTTGCTGTCGCTCTCAGCAGACTGTATCTTTGAGAGATTTAATGATATTGACTGTGATTATATTTGCTTGGGAATTATATTATAATAGTAATAGTTGTAATTTTTATAATAACCAGTGACTATGACTTTTTTATTATTATGTCATTGTGATAATTTTGAATTGTTGCTAGTATTTTGGCAACATTTTATGAAAATGATGGATTTTTGATAAATGTGATATTATGACTTCGTATTGTGTTGCGAAAAAAATAAATATTTGCAGAAATTATGAATACCTATATGTAATTGTGACGACACTAATTAGCTTTATAACTTGATAATAACTGTATATTTAATTATTTTGTGACATTAATAAATATAGTGAAGTAACAAGTGCACAATAATTAGGACATCGAGGCGCAGTGAGACAGTTTCAGACTGCAACGCGACTGGTTGCGGGTTCGATTCCCACCTTTCCTGTTCCACCACTGAACATCACACTATATTGCATATAGTGTTTAGACACTACATTCTCTCCGACTATTCTACTGTCGAATAAAGCGCGTAACTAAAAATAATATTAACTCACAATACAAATGAATTGAAGTATTATTATATAAATGAATCTTGTAATTTTATTAATAAGAATTACATTAATATTAACTAATAAATTTTAAAAACATACTCCACTTAGCCTATTATTTATACCCAAATAGCTGTATCCCCTGACTTCGTTTCCGTGAAAAATATAACATAAAATCTGTTTTTTTGTAATTTCTATAGGAATTCCCAGAAATCCTCTTATTGCTCTCCTACACTCCCCAAGGAGTCTACATGTTAAATGTCATCTTCATCTAGTAATAAAAAAAACTTAACGGTATTCAGAGAGTTATAAAAATATAGCGGGATTCGAACCCACGGTTCTTGTGATCCGTCCAAGCGCTCTAGCCTACACGTCCTTACCTACTTTGTGTTTATTATTAATTTTGTTATATTTTTTTTTATCTTTTAAAATATTTTTATTTTATTAATATATAAATAATACTTTAATATGCTAAAATATTTAAATCTTATTCCTTGTAGTATTATAAATGTGTAAGTATATGAAGATGAATAGATGTTTATTAATCTTTCACGCTGAACTGAACTGAAACAGCTAAACGGATCTATATGAAACTGAACAATTATATGGCTTATACATAAAAAATACCACATATCCTACAATTAATAAAGAATTTATATAATTTAGCCATAAACAAAACAAAAATCAGGTTAAAAAAAACAATGAAACAAGTGTATTACAGTATGCTGTTCATTTTATTATCTCAGAAGTTATTTTCATATTAATATAATATCAGTTTTCATTACATTGTCAGCGGGTAATGACGTATGGCGGTACTTCAGCTAACCGAGTTCATACGATCCCAACTATATTATAAATAGAAGCACACAAGCTTTCCAATATTCAGCCTAAATCAACATTTGTTTGTTCAAAATAAAAAAAAACGATAAAAGCGCACAGCTTTTATAAAACACTTAATTTAGGTCGACAAAGTGCATTTAGCCTAACAAAATTTCCCTCAAAATCTGCAATTTCGTTGCTAATGGCAACACCTGTCACTTGTCACCTGTCAAAGTGACGTTTTGCTCGAAACGCTACACACTAACGTACAAACATACAACGCGTATAAACATTCAACTTTCAATTTAACTAGAAGACTCCACTATAATTTATTTATCTAGTGCATAAACAATTTTAACCGTATCGGAAATGATAACGATTTACACAAAGGATAGGTCCCTGTTATAAGAGTATAGGAAACTCTAAATAGACAATACAAGCGGAGCGAACTAAAAATTAGATTTTAGAATTAATTTTCAGTATTATTCGTAAAAAAAAGAGGCTTTTTGAAACAATGGAGGTTTAATCCTCCCCTTGCCTAAAAACAAAAGGGAGATGAAAAAAAAAATTACACCTTAACAGTAACGGTATCGATTATTGAACACACATATATTATTGTTTACACGATGATTAGTAGAAAACTACTTCTAATGTATACGAAATACAGTTTAAAGCCTTTTTCTATCGGAGTTGCCATAAAGATATTAAAAATCTAGACATCAACATATCTAGATCTGCGGCAAGTCTCACTAGACACAGCAAATAAGAAGCCTAGAACGAATTTCGAAAAAGCTTAAAATTATTATTTTTTTACATTTTTTCAAGCTAATTCGATTATTTTCGTATAGCTGTGCCACGAGTACACACTCCACCACTCTAGTAAGTATAAACATCTAAATAGGCTAAATCACATTACGAGACAACATGATATGAAATATTGTACTATAAATCATTTCTAGTATGAAATTAGGTAACTTTGGGGGAATGTGGTCGAGATACAGATGTGTGTAGCTTGAAATAAGGCATTAAGTGCAAAAATCGATTTCGAATTAATCGATATATGAAAATTGACTGACACTACTAACGATTATTGGCTTATCTGCATTTCTGTATTTTATGATTGTGATTTCAATTTATATATAAATGAATTTTTCCAGAAAAATCCAGTAAATTTTATTAAACATCAAAATTTAGTTAATCGAGTCAATCGATATCCGCACTGCATGGCTGAAATGTATTTTACTAACTTATGCCCAGTAATGCTTTTCGTGTCAATTTTCATAATAAAAAATTATATATTGATATTATGACATCACTCTATATTAAAATATTTAAGAAGATACCTTTTTTTATCATTTAAGTACACTACATAACGCCTCACCTCTTTCAAACTCTTTGCAAATAATTTGTTACCTAACATTATAAATGCACAAGTTCATAATGTTTGTTACTCTTTCACACAAAAACTACTGAAGAGATCTAGATAAAACTATACCCTAATATAGCTTATATACCAGAACAACACATAGGGTACAATTTGGCCATAAAATAACCATAATTATTTCGATTTTTTTATAACTTGTTAAAAAGCTACACACATATGTATCAAGACATTTAAAGACTACTAATAGAAGTAAAATTTCGCAATACAATAATAACTTTCATATATTCTTTACATTTTTTTCACTAAAACAAAAACATGCAAATAATTGACACTGAAAATCATCATATATGTATATATATAAAATAACATTTTGGAATGACTCTAGAATTTACTATTCGTTGCATAAAAAAATCTACGAACAAACATACCGACAGACAGATACAGATTAAATAAACTATTAAAAAAAAAAAGAAAACTTCAATAAATGCATAATAATATACATATATATATTATTTAATTATTAAAGTTAAATTCCAACAACGAATATTTATAAATGTGATGTCTTTATAATAATTAAATTTAATCTCGAATATTTTATTTTAACCACTAACCTACTATAACGGGTTAGAGCTGGCAACACTTTACCAAGTGTCAGACGCTAATGAGCAAAAAAGCTTAACATTCTCAAAAAACAACATTCAAATAGCATAATTTATATTATATTAATAGTTTTTTAACGTAATTTCGTCTAATCTAGGCGCGCGGTCCCGAATAATACTGATTAGCGTTAAAAATTAATATCGCCGTCTCGCTCTAGTGCTGTGTGTGCGAAAGAGAAGTAAATACCAACCGTTCACGACTCGACGCCCGCGCACCGTCACTACCGACTTTCGTGAACCCCTCGACAAACTAAAACCTTGAATAAAAAAATTCTTTTTTTTTTTCCATATAAAAAAGCCAATCCGTAGCATTGTTATGTATATTATATAATATTCAGCGATATGGCAACACATGTGTTAAAAAAGTCGTTTTTAATCTGTCGAGGGGAATCCCAAGCATTACTTATGTGGTACAATAATATTATCAAATTTAATTTTTATTTATAGATACACATATACATACACGTCAACGTTGAGAGTCATATAAACCGCTATTGAAGGTAATTTAAATATATAATTGATAACATCTGGAACGATACGCGCGGTTTGTAACCTAAAAAAAAACAAAATAAAAAAAAAAGATGGCAACATTACAAACCACGCCCACCGTCCATAAACAACAGCGCCTAAGAAAGAGTTAACAGATAACAATTTTAAGGATATTACAATTACACGTTTAATACATTTACACTTAACTAACCTTGCCGAGTGTTACCACTCTCTAGTGACCAAACTCACCGCAAGTGAATAGCTATAATAATTATTGTATTGGCGGCGGCGAGTGTTGCCCGATGTTACGCAGCTAAGCTTAAAAACTAATAATTTGGTATTAATTCTTTTAACATATCGATTATTGGACTTATGGGAAGGTATTTTTTTAATGGCAAACGAAATGAAGATGTGGATACAACGTGATGTATTTTGGGAAATTAAAAAAGTAATATAAATTTATTTATTTATATTTATTTATATATTGCACGTTTATTAAATAAAAAAGGTTGAATTTTACTATAACTATAACATATATTTTTTTAAATTGTATGAAAATAAAATAATTATTTAAAGTTACTGTCACTATAATTATAACCGTGCAATGTATAAATATGATAATAAAAAAAAAATCGGTGGTAAAAAAACAAAAGGTCGCTAACAAATATTTATACATGCAACCATATTTTTTTTCTTGGCTGAACAAATCAAGTCTTTGCTTAATTAAAAAAAAACATCATACCGTATATATTGGAATATATAATAGTTTTGTACAAATAACATACTATTAAAATAACTGGGAAATTATTACATACAAATAAATAACAATAAAATGCATATTTGCACTCAACACATTGATCAATGACTTTTTTAATAAAAAAAAAATCGATACTTCACTTTTCATACAAATTACGAGTATAACACGAGTAAATAAAATCGATTTTGCGTGTCATCAATCGAATAAGAACTTCTCGATGGTAATAATTCAACATCGAATGGAATATTATACATTTCCTTATATACAAAATAACTAGCTGTGAATAAAACATAACTCTAATGTCACTTGAAAAAAAAGAAAATTAAAAAAAAATAAAAATACTATTATCAATTAAAATAAATTTTGTATTAAATATAAATTCGTTTGAAAAAAAAAATTAAAAAATTTAATCTTCTAAATATTTTTTTTAATTTCAAGTATCATTAGAGTTAATCGATTAATATATCTAAATTATTAATTGGTAAAGGACTATCGATATTTTATGATAATCGATATTTTTTTTTTGTAATTTTTCCTACAATTTCTGATACAGGTCCAAAATATAATAAATGTTGAAATAATAACATATAAATCAAATAAACTAAAGGACTGTACACATTATAATATACAAGATTAGGCCTTTCCAAGACATTACATGCACGTGGAACTATCGAGAAAAATATGTCACGGAAACGAATTTTTAATCTATACTCGGGATAGAATAAAAATATACAAAGCATTATATTTATATAAAAAAAATAAAAAAACTAGCTTTTTATAATTTTAAAATTAAAAATTGTACCACATCAATGTCAATGAATGAACAGATGACTTATTTTTCTAAATAGCTTTTTTTTTAATAATATATCGAAGACCCCAATTTTGCATTCCAAGTTGACTAGCGAATACAATAATAGTCAATCGAATCCGATACGAATGATTTGCGTAAGGCAAGAAGTAGTCCCGATCGCGTCCACCAACCAACGATCTGACTGAGAATCGATTAAAAAATCGATTTCTTTTTAAAGAAAAGGGCACTTTTGGGTCATTTCTCTTGGCGAGATATGGCCAACGCTAGTTGTAATTCAGCATCTTCCTGCTTCCTTCTCGCCTCGGCCTCAGCCTCCAAGCGCTTGGACTCAGCCGCTGCCCACGCCCACTGTTGCTCTTCCGTAGGCAAAAACTCAGTACTTTTCGCCTCAGTTGTTTTTTTCTTCTCTTTGTTATGCCTCGACCTTCCTATACCCCCAATCGTGTGTACCAAGGATTTCGCATATTTGACTGGTTTAGGCGATTTCTCTTTTTTGCTAGGCAACGTGGTCGTGGGCCAGGTTTCGTTTAGGTTTTTATTAGTGTTAGAATTAGCATTAGCATTCGCGTTGGAGTCCCATTCTGTGGCCCAATTGTCAGTTTTATTCGCCCAGTTGTCTGTTTTCCAGTCGTTTGACGTTTTGCTGGAATTAGTCCAAGCATCTTGGGTAGGTTTGTTCCATGCGTCTTCCATAGCCCAGTTGTCGTTGGGCCAGGCGGTCCACGCTTCGTTATTATTCGACTTTGCCGCAAAGGGGTCATATGGGAGGGGAGGAGCAGAGACCCTCCCACTTGGCTTATCCGGCTTCGAGAAGCCTCCATTAATCGCAGAAGCATTAAAAAAGTCATCCGTTTCGAACCCAGCGACTGAAGTCGGTCGGGCGAAGGGGTCAATTTTCTTGGCGTCATCCGCGAAAGGATCCTCGATGTTAAAGGGGTCCTCGTATCTGTAGTCCTTGAAGGGGTCCTCGGTGAAGTCGAGGGCGGGTTTGTTCTGGGCGAACAGAGACTGGGTGAGCGTGGGGGTGTGTGGGGGTGATAGGGGTGTGTGGGGGTGACGGGGGGATGGGGTCGGGGGGTGTGTGGGGGTGTTGGGGGTCCCGCCCGCCGCGTCCGCTTAGCGCTGCAATGTGGGACAAGCGCGAGCGTGTTAGCTTATGTTAGTGATGTGAGAGAATGGTATGAAAACAGATTATACACGACGCCAGGTGTTAAACACATTTTTTTTAAATGTTAAATTTTAATAGACACAGATAAAAAATATGTATATTTTTTTTTTGTTAGTATAATAATAAAATAACAAAGACTTATCAAAAAGTTCCCAATCATTTATATTTATCTGGCGTCATGTGACAGAAATACAACAATATTAATAGAAATTATTTACATAGAATTTTTATTTAATTAATGAAAATAAAATGAAATAATAATATATAAAATAATAAACGCATAATAAATAAAAAAAAGGATAGGATCATCATGCATCTAGCATATAAAACTAAATTGCTATTGACTAAATTATGCAACATATAAAATACCAAAAAAAAATGCCAATTTTTCAATACAAAACAATTTAAATATTTTTAAAAGTATAAAGTGTTCATCACACACTTAGAAAACGAAAAACATTAAAAAAAAAATATTTAAAAAAAAAAAAAAAACAGTTGATTATAAATCATCCAAACGAAGCTATTTGTAACATTTATTATTATTTTTTTTTAATTTCTAACTATAATTAATAACTTTAACGCATGCACTAATTTCAAAATCTTTACTAATACTAGAAATGCGCATGTTTAGGAGAATGGATGTTTGTTACTCTTTCATGTAATAACTACTGAACAGATCTAGATGAAACTTTTTAGTAATATAGTTTATACATCTCATATTTGTGTAATTTCGTCATAATGTGACGATAATTACCGAGTATGTTGGACAAAAAAATGATCAGGACTTAAAAAAAGTGAATAAACTACAAATAGCGATATAAATAATAAATAAGCTCACATGCAAAATAATAAACAAAATAAATAAATAAAAAAAATGTAATGTGAATTAAAAAAAATGAATAAATGCAAATAAAACGCTCGTCCCAAAAAAAGCGCTAAGCGTAGCGGAACAAAATGGCGGAACATAACTAAAATTCAAACTTATATATTTAATTAAATAAACAATTTTACTAAAAGTTCAAATTTTAGTTCTGACAGATTAAAAAACTTCAAAGACATTTTAATAAAAAAAAAGAAACTATTTTTTTTAAATAAACGTCTTTAAAGCACAACACATACGAGAATGGCATTATGCGCAACAGAGAAAGTAAAATAAAAATAGCACGTCAAAATTTTCAAATTAAGAACATAAAAATTAAAAATGGCCGCCAATTAAAATCAAATCCAATCAAAACAAAATGCCATTCTCCTATAGACGTGCGATCTACAGATTAAAAATAATCTTACATACATTTATCTTTTACTTTCTCTGCAGCGTTGAAGAAAAAAAAATAAAAATAAAAAAAAAGTTAATAGCTCATAATTACCACCTACTTAGGTAACATGCCGCTCTAAATAGGAATGAGGGGAAAAATAACGGCAAATAACCAAAACTTAATCTGAAAATAATCTATTAGAATAAACAAAATAATATTTTATAAAATTAAAAATATATTAAAAAAAAAACTATGTTGAAATCCGAATCAGTAGTTCCTAACTTACTAGTAACTTAATCAATGTTAACCAATTTAAAAAAAAAGTATTTTTTATATTGCAATATAAATTAAATTTAGATATTATATTAAAAAAATTAAATGTATATAAACGACAATGTCCAAACACTCCCTTTTCCACTTTCCACCCTCAATCAAGTCATTGAGTGACGGAACTCAACGCTGCTTTTTTGTCTTACCAGAGCGAAAACAAAAATAATATAAATATAATCATATCCCAAGTGAGAATCGAACCCACTACCACTCACGTTTACAATCATGCTACCCACTGCACTACGATGGCATATTAAAATATATTAGCAATTTTTTTTTAGCTTCACGCTGCATCCCGCACATAGCAGAACAATCAGAGGGAACCTGAAAAGCTAAGACACTCCGTTATTCCCTTAACCTGTCAACTGGGTATGACGAAATATTTCGTCATATATAAAAATCTACCACAATGGACATGACGTCATTTTTCGACATGGAAATTAATCGTAATATATTGAACGCATTACGTTCTACGTTGTTTTTATCTATTAAAAAAAGTTTTACGTATAACTATGAAAAAAAAAAAGTGCCCATTGTGAAACGAGTCAAACAAAAGTTTAATCCCCGGTTAACATTTCTGTTCTCAACATCTTACTTCTTAGTAAACACTAGTCTAGGTACTAGGGTAGCAGAAATTAGTAAGAATCTCTATACAGAGATGCTAACAACAAAAATAACGTTGTAACAAAACGCATAAGAATTTCGACGCAACCGGATATAGAACGCATGGCTTAGCGATTGGACGGTTTCTTAAAGGCGCAGGTTCGAGTCCCGCTGCGTTCAAATTTTTATACGTTCGTTTTTTAAATACTAGTCGTTAAGTACAGGTTCAATACCTTATGAGGGGGCATGGGTCGTGGAGGCGCGGGGCGCGGGGGCGGTGTTTTGTGTCTCTTGCCGCCCGCGGCCGCACTGGCGCCGCCAGCGGGCGCGCTGGGAGTGGGATTGTTCACTGAGTTCCTGGTGGGCGCGTGGAGTACCGCGAACGGGTCTGAATCCCAGGCGGGCTGGAAATTTTAGATTAACATTGTAATTAATGGCACAAGCGTGCGACTGTAAACACGACAAGTTATAGATTCAATTGACTCCAGGAAATGAAAATATTAAATATATATTATAAATAAATAGTATTTTAATTTCCTCGCTCTGGTAACAAGGCAAAAGCGGCGTTAAGTTCCGCCACACAGCACGCAATGCCTCAATTCGACGTGTTCGGGGGAACACTAGGTTTTCAGGTTTTCTTTGCCTACCCTGCTATGTGCGGTATACTGCATGAAACTAAAAAAAATGTCTTTTTTCTTTTAGATCGATTAAAACAATAGAAAAATTAAATTTTTATTATAACCCTAGCATAACTTTTTACTATAAATATTATACTCACATCTTGAGCGGGTTTCTGTGCGGTGTCGGTGGGCGCGAATGCGTCTCCCGCGAACGGATCCGAATTTGTAAATGCATCACCGCCAAATGCGTCCTGCTAATTAACAATAAATCATATAGAGAACGGAGTTACTTGCCTTAAAAATGTTTCGTTTCGTTCGTGACACTTTAAAATATCGATAATATATATCAATGAAGAGGGGTAAACATTTTAAAAAGGTGAACCAGTATATTTAGGGAACCCGATGGGAATCGTGTTATATGGACGTTTCGCCAATTCTATTTATTAAATATTTTTTTATATTTTTAAGTATTAATCACACACTTTGGAAATAAAAACCATTTAAATACGTTCTCTAAGGATATTCTTCGTTTTCTAAGTGTGTGACGTGTGCCAATTCATAATACAAATAACAAATACATCATACCTTAGCGGAATCATTAGTAGGCGCGAACGGGTCATGTGGGGTCGACGAGAACGCATTATCCTTGAAGGGGTCCGACGAGAAGCCAGACGAGCCGTTCATAGCACCAAACTCATTTGTTGTGAACGATTCATCTTCCTGTGTGTTTAAATTATTATATTAATAATATAATAATTAAATAATCTTATATAAATAACACTGAATCAACGAAATGTTTAACATATCCGGCACTTAGCAGGATATTCATAGGGAACCTGAGAACCTAGTGTTAAGACACTCCATTCTCCTTACAAATAGTTAAATAAATTCACTATAAAACGTATCTTTTTCGAAACCCTAATATAAAAGTGACTTCTTATTAAAGTAAAGTAAGTAGATTCTTATACTTCTTACCTGTATACCTCTATATAGAGGAAATCTTATCTGAATTGGTATTTTTTATAAATTTAGCCAAATATTAACAAAACATTTGTAAATTTTTTCCTGTCAATAAAGTTTTTATTATTATTATAATGATAAAAAAATACATATAGTAAACTGAATATAACTGATATAGATGATATAGACTTACCACAGCGTCATGTGGCGTAGCACCCCTCACCACGCGCTGCAAGTGTTGGGGCTCGTGTAACGGTTGGAGCCCTACGACAGCGGCAGCGGAGGCACCCCCCGCGCTAAACGCCGCAAGTGCCGACTCGAGCGCCGCCTCGTGCTCCTCTAGGTGACTTATTTTGATTTTTGCCTAGAAATTTTAATAGAGTAAGCACTATGTAAATGTTGTAAAAATTCTTCTAACATGTCACTACATGACATGATATTACTGGTGACAGACTTCCTTCCCCTTCGCACTGGTAGCCACCTCCACCCCCTACTATATGCCTTCTGCAATATCACTTGTCAGCACAGCATGTTGAGGTGAACATGCTGTGGTGGCTCTTTGGTTAAAACTCGCGTAATACAGGTGTGCTATGCGAGTTTGAACAGTTCGTAGTCGACTGACTCAATTGACGGCGAGCAGAGAGATCGCTTTCGCTCACACTCGTATCAAGAGATCCGAGAAGGCGGCGACCACCTCTACCTCCTACCAACTTTACTGACCTGACTGACAGCGAGCAGCCTTCAGCCTTGCGTGTCGCTAGAGCAGTTCGTCCATCTGGTTCGGAAAGCTCTTATTGCCTCCAATAACCTGACTGACGGCAAGAACGGTGGTCCTGTACTTACGAGCACAACTTTTCCACCTACGTTAGGACTGAAACTCGACTGACCTGACTGACGGCGAGCACGGTGCGGCTGAGCGCGGCGGTGACGGCGTCGGCGTCGGCGCGCTCGGCCTCCGCCTGGCGCTGCAGGAGGTGGTGTCGGTCGCGCAGCGAGGCGGCGGCGGCGCGGCGCGCGACCACCTCCGCCTCGGTCTCGGCCGCCGCCGCCTCCTGCGCGCTCACCTGCGAGCGCAGCTTGTCCACCTGGGGCAGAGGATTCGACTTTACTGGACTGTACTGAACTGGTTTAAGCCGGTTAAACCAGTTTGAACCGATTTAAGCTGGTTTAGACCGGTTTGAACTGATTTAAACTGGTTTAAGCCGATTTCAACTTAGATATTTTTTTTATATTTTTATTATTATTAAACATACTATAACACTAGAAACATACAAACATAACGCCTGTCGTGGCGCAGAGGCACAAGTGTTCGAGTTCGATTCCCACTACAAGAGAATGTTAAATTTAGTATTTTCATTTCTTGGGTTTGGTAACAAAGCAAAGCGCAGCGTTAAGTTTCACCACTCAACACGCAATGCCTCAATTCGGCGGAAAGTGGGGAACGAAATTGTTGAATGAAAATGGAGTGTCTTCACACTAGGTTCTCTGGTTCCCTCTGCCTTCCCTGCTATATTCTGCTATGAATGACAGCGTGAAGTTAAAAAAAAATAATAAAAATTTTGAAAGCAGCGGGGCTCAAACCCGCGCCTCTCGGAAGTCGTCCAAACGCTCTGATCACTAAGACATGCGTTCTACATCCGAAATTCTTATACACCTGTTACAACTTATGGACTAAAGTGATTTAAGCCGGTTTGAACTGGTTTAAGCCGATTTAAAGTTAAATCTTTTTTTTAACGTTATTATTATTATTAAATACTATATTCTATTTTTGATCGTTACCTTATATAAATGTTTAATTAGAACTAAAGATAGACGATATTTAAGTGATTTTTTTAACTTATTATTACAATTATTTTATACTTCAGAATGTTGGCATCATTTTTGACAAGAAAATCAAATCCAATCCTATCACAAAACAACGATTCTAAGCTATATATGTAAATTTATAATACTCAAAACATACTTACTTGTGATTTCAAATCATTTAACCTCTTTTGTGCCTCGCCTTTTTGGTTTTCTAACTGTTTCAATGTCGCCGTAAGTGTGTCCAGCTCGCTCTAAAAAAAAAAAAAAATATTGTTAAAATGCTGTATAATTAAAACTGTTCATAAATAAGAAATATAACAATAAAACAAAAAATATATAAATAATAATTATTATGATAGTTAAGAATAAAATATAGAAAAATCTGTTTGAGTTAGAAATTAGGTAGAACAAATGCAAATGTATAAATATATAATAGAACTAGTCTGTAAAATTTGGTACAAAGAAAAACTATTTGTTTCTGTTTAAGAAAATGTATTTACCGCTGACTAAAATAACAAGAT
The DNA here is from genome assembly GCA_033558755.1 of Philaethria dido. Taxonomy (NCBI): domain Eukaryota; kingdom Metazoa; phylum Arthropoda; class Insecta; order Lepidoptera; family Nymphalidae; genus Philaethria; species Philaethria dido. Next base: position 9,209 of record JAKGSA010001552.1, on the reverse strand, counting down.
ACATAAAATCCCTGGTTCCGCCAGGGGCCAGTGGGTCATAAATTAAAATAAAAAAAAAAACAATTGCACTAGCAAAGTGTATCAGCTTCGCCACTATTTACTTTCCATCTCTACCTATAACATTAGTTACAAGAACCCATCTATGTAGAATATTCTTTATTGCACTTGAAAAGTACAAATAACTTAATGTTACAGAGTATTTAGCAAGGGCGAACTTATCTCTAATAATATAAGAGATATCTTCCAACCAACCCGTAGATGTGGATGAGAGAAACATATAGCGGGATGACAGATCCGTACAATAAACAATTAAAACAAACGTTAATATAACCTTGTTAAAATATATATAAACACATAAATAAATATATATGCGGCGTTGAGCTCCGCCACTCAACACGCTATGCCTCAATTCGGCGGAAAATGGGGAACGGAGTGTCTTAACACTAGGTTACCTCTGCCTACCCCGCTATATGCGGGATACACCGTGAAGCTATGTATGTATGTATAAATATCAATATAATATGTGTAATGTGTGCTAGAATATTGTGTGTAATTTTGCTTATTATCAAGTCCCGCTGTGGTATTTCCACCAAAATCTCGATTCAATATACATATTGAGCTCTTTGATTTTCGCGATTATTACACATATTAAATGAAACTATTCTAACCGGATTAATCGCGTATATTTTAGTATTTTTAGTCAACGCCTGTCGTGGCACAGAGGCACAAGCGTGCGACTGTTAACGCGACAGGTTGTGGGTTCGATTCCCACTCCAGGAAATGTAAAATTTAGTATTTTCATTTCTTGGGTTTGGTAAGTGAGATGAGCGGAAAGTGGGGAACGGAATTGTTGAAAGAGAATGGAGTGTCTCAACACTAGGTTCTCAGGTTCCCTCTGCTTACCCAGCTATATGCGGGATACAGCGTGAAGTTAAAAAAAAAAAAAAAAAATTTAGTATTCGGAAATACATTTTTGGAAACCCGACGTTTCGAACACTTTACAGTAATCCGTGGTCACAGGTAGACTCAGAATACTAAAATGTACGCGATTAATCCGGTTAAAATAGTTTTATTTAATTAATGTACATATATTAGGGTATAATGTGTAATATATACTAGTACAATGTACATTAGCACAATGTGTGCAAGTAACAATCTGTTTAAGTAACCTCACCTGCAAGCTATCAGCTTCACCACCTTTAACAGCAAGCTCGCGTTGCCGCGCGCCCACTTCCGCCTCCAAGGCGAGACGCTCTCGCGCGAGTGCGTCCACTTCGCGAGCTATGGCTTCCATTTCCGGTGTGGGCTGTGGCCCGAGACTGGCTGGTTCTGGGATCTAGTAGGAATTGTACAGATATAAACATTTTTTGTACTATGTATATACATACATACAATAATAATTATATTAACTCTTTTAGTGCCATACATTTTTAAAAAACCAGAGAGATAACGCGACGGCGCTCTTTGGCTCTAAAAGGCTTAAGTAAAATGATTAATCGGCAGTCTAATTAATTTTGCATACACACTGTCTGTATTTAGTAATTTCACTATCGAATTTTAGCGATGACCTTTTTTTTAGGTCTATAAGATGTCAGAGCTTTTTTTTCCGCAATTTTATGCCCAATATTTTCCTGGCAACCTTTTTTTTTAGCTCTTATATCGTCTTTCACTATGTTTTTCGAGCTTCACATTTTACTGGCGACCTTTTTTTTAGGTCTCATACTTGTACTTTCAATATTTAGGCAAGCCGGTGGGAATCGAGTTGTATAGACGCCTCGCCACTGGTATACATACACATATGCCTATATTTTTTATCAGCTTCACACTTTATCCCGCATATCTATCTGATAGAATGTAGGTGTCAAGACACTCCGCTCTTCACTTTCCGCCCGAATTCGAAACATTTTGTGATGAATGGCAGAACTCAACTCCGCGTTTTTGTCTTCCAGAGCAGAGAAATACAATCAATTTAAATATAATAATAATCCCGTGTAGAAATTGGACCCACAAGCATACACGTTTACAGTCAACACACTGTCCACTGCGCCACGATGGCCTCAAACATAAAGTGTTAATAAACTAACTTTTTTCCCAAAAGATTCTTTTGTAATATGAATCTTAAAATACAGTTCTAAAAAAGTTATCACTCCAAAGACAACTTTATAAGCATTCAATTCAAATCTTATTTGCATTAAAAAAAAGATATAAAATAACGAAAAGAGTGAAGATAAAAAAAGAAAAATCAAAAAAAATACAGCTCCACCCGCCAATCAATTAAACTTTGCAAAATTTATATAAATTAAGCTCTGATCTTACATTACAAAATATAATTAAATATTTAACAAAAAAACCGACATTAAATAAAATGCACAAAAAAATAAAATAATTACGAATAACTCAAAAACTCATCAAATCTTAACTAAATTTAAACGGGAACACATCAAAAGCTAATGCTTTAATTTAGCGTTAATGACCTAGTGTCATAACATAAAACATCATCAAAATTGGTCCACACAGTAAAAAATTATGCTGTAATATATATAAAAAAAAAATACATTCGAAATAAGTCACTATTAATGTCACTATTAATTTTCTTATAATATCTAACTCAAAAAACTTACCAATACACCCATTGCACATAAAAAACTCAACTAAAACCTCTTTCAACGTAACCTATACACGTTTACTATTAAAAAAAAAATAAAAAATCACTTTTTATACTGTCATAGTACAATATAAAGCTTAAAAAAAGATAACCTTCGTAGTTAAATTCGGTTAAAAACAAAACAGTCATAAAAATGATAACTCGCGTTAATCAGTCAACGAGTCGTTCAATAGTTTAAAATGTTATTCACATATTGAGAATTATAAAAATAAATCGTAAAAAATCATAAATAGTCCATAAATAACCATAAATAAAAATAAGATTTATAAATGACAAAGCAAAGGCGCGGCGTTGAGTTCCGCCACTCATCACGCAATGCCTCAATTCGGCGGAAAGTGGGGAACGGAGTGTCTTAACACTAGGTTCTCTCTGCCTACCCTGCTATATGCGGGATACAGCGTGAAGCTATGTATGTATGTATGTAAATGACTATTATAATAAAAAATATATATTATATTAAAAAAAGAGGCCCGTCGTGGTCGTCGTCGTCGTGTGACTGTAAGCGCGACAGACTGTGAGTTCGATTCCCACACCAGAAAATCAAAATATCAAATAATATTTAGTATTTTCATTTCTTTGCTCTGGTAACAAGGCAAAGCGCGGCGTTTAGTTCCGCCACTCAGCACGCGATGCGCAATTCGACGGAAAGTGGGGGACGGAAATGTTAAAAGAGAACGGAGTGTCTAAAGACTAGGTTCTCTAGTTCCCTCTACCTATCCCTATTCCCTTGTTATGAGCGGGATACATTGTAAAGATATAAAAAAAAGAAAAAGAAATTAAAAAAAAAAAACAGTTTCATGCTTTATCCCGCACATAGCAGGGTCGAGAAAGTAGTATAAAAATACTACATTCTACACTTTCTGTCTGAATTTAAGACACTGTGTGTTAAATAGCGGAACTTAACACCAGGCTTTTCTTTCTAGAAAATGAAAATAATTTAAATATAATAATTCCCCCAAGTGGGAATCGAACCAACAACTAATCGCGTATACAGTCAGACGCTCTCCTTTCCACTGCACCACGATGGATTATAATTGTACATTACATGTAACACCCTAAATAGTAGTAAATAGAAGCAACGGGATATGAACCCACACTAAACTAACTAACAATCTAAATATACCTAAATAAAAGTTTTTTTTGAGACTCAATTTTTTCTGTAAATTATCTTTTATATTATTTAAATACTTTTGACCTTTGATATTTTTAATACACTAATTAAAATTGTTTATGAATATATGTACAATTCGATATATCAACCTATTCACGCCTGATACAGAATATATTATCTATACTTATAAATAAACATGTCCTGGTTCACTGACTGACTAATTTACTATCGTCGACAGTAATAACTACTGTCATTAGACTCCTCAACATTTTTCTGTATGGTCATTTATATGTTTTTTGGGGTTCGATGATGTTGTGGGTTCGATTCTCACTACAGGAAATAAAAATATTATATATTTATAATAATTTATATTTTGTATTTTCATTGTCTTAACACTAGGTTCTCAAGTTCCCTCTGCCTACCCTGCTATGTGGATACAGCGTGAAAAAGCTAAAAATGTTTTATCATATCCTAGTACGTGAATAACCCTTTAAAAATCTCTCTACAGAAATATTAACAACGAATGTTTAAAAAAAAAGTAACAAGCGTCTAAGAATTTCGACACAGCTGAATAGAACGTATGCCTTAGCTATCGGAGAATTTAGAGGATTACCAAATGGCGCAGGTTCGATTCCCGCTACGTCCAATTTATGAATAAAATATATTCTAAAAATATTCATTAAAATTTAATTGCTTAGCTAAATAATATTTTATTTATTATCTAGTAATTTACTTTTATACCCAATATTGTGTTAAAACACTTCATTCTATTGTAAGTAAAAAAAGTCTATATAAAAAATAAGATTAAGGCCATCATAGCGCCATCGACGACGTCTAACTGTAACCAACTGTTTGTAGGTTCAATTTCCACTCGTGCATATTTTTATATTTATTTTCATTTCCTCGCTCTGGTAATACAAAGCAGCAGAGTTCCGCCATTCAACACACTATGTCTCAAATTCAGGGGAAAAAAGAACGGAGTATGTTAGCACTATGTATGTCTGTTTAGTCAGCTAAGCGGAAATAAAGAGAGAGCTGAAATGAAAAAATATAACTATATCAAAATTTGAGGCCTGCCGTAGCACAAGCGTGCAACTGTAAACGCGACAGGTTGTGGGTTCAACTCCCACTCCAGGAAGTGAAAATATTAAATAATATGATAATATGATATGATGCGTTGAGTCCGCCACGCAATGCCTAAATTCGGCGGAAAGTGGAAAACGGAAATGTTAAAAGAGAATGGAGTGTCTTAACACGTCGATTCTTAGGTTCCCTCTGCCTACCCTGCTATGTTCAGAATACATATTGTAGCTATTAAAAAAAACATACAAAAATATGAACCTGTTACCACAAGCATAAGCTCTGCAACACTTAACATACCTGAGGTGCAGCAACCGGTGCGAGAGGGGCGAGAGGGGCTAGCGGGGGTCCAGAGTTTGGAGGGCCCCTCAGATCGGGGGGCAACGTGGCGGGGAGGGGAAGGCCCCGCAGCGCACGCTGCACCAACCACATAGCACCCACGAACTGGTCCTTGGACAACTTGCCTAGGCTTTCTGTGTCGCAGAGGGCCCTGCCAGAATAAATGAAAACATTTTATTATAGGTCCATTATTTCACTAATCACAATACTATATATTAATACTTGAAGAAAAAAATGTACAACTTCTAATCACAAGATCAAAGCCACAGTGAAAGTATCTATGGGGAATAAGTGTAGAAAACATTTTTTTTCCACATAATATATTAAAAATACATCACATTAATGAAGTAAATATTATGTACATCACCATCAGCTTAACTTCACTTTTGTATAAGTCGTCAACAAAATCACAAATAAATATAAATATACAATGAAGGTTTTTGTATTAACAAAAAGAAAACTAACTTCAAATAAAATACATTAAAAATTAGAATTATTACGAATAACTCAAAAACTGATCATACCCTAAATATAAATTTATAAATGGCACCATTTCAGAAGCAATAACACATTAAAAAATACAGTAAATATGAGAACCTCCGCCTTTTTTTGAAGTCGGCTAAAAATTAGAACCCATAGGGTATGTCTCAATATTTTTCGCACAAAAACCAAAAAAAAACCAAAAAACAAGCCACAACTCACCATATCTGAGCCAACTTGGGCTGAGGTAAGCCTGTATCGAGTAACACATGACGTATTTCCAGTCCGCTCACATATCCATCCCTGTCCGTATCCGCTGCTATGAACTGCGCTTCATATTGAGCTCTCTCTGCTGCTGTCATGTATTGATTGGTTGCGCCCGTTCCGCCCAGTCCGCCCATTCCGCCCATACTGCCCATACCGCCCATTCCGCCTAGGCCACCTAGTGCAGTAGTTCCTGTTAGTCCGCCAAGGGAAGCGGGTGTTGGTGAAGGTGCCGGTGGCTGGAAGAAATATATTTAAGCTGATTTAAATAGTATTTTCTAACTTTCTTGTACTTCTTTTAATAATAAGGTTAATTTTTAATTTCCACTTATCTATTTCTATCATAATTAATTTTCGGAAAAATGTTATAAAAGCGAAATTTCTTGAAGATGCAAATATGCTATGCCATCACGGGTAAAACTTTACAGTAATATAACTTATGACTACATCAAAATTATATATATGAATATCAACATATATATATTAACATATATTTAATTAATTTTTTTTTTTTTTAAAGTAAATATCCTGATTAGTGCACCGCCTACCACTACTTTATACAAATCAAATATCCAAAGGTTGCCTGGAAGAGATCGCTTTAAGCGATAAGGCCGCCTTATTGTACGCTATTACTACTTCTATGTTCTATGTTCTATGTTCTATTTGTTTATTTGTGTGCAATAAAGAATATTTGTATTTGTATTTGTATCAATTTAAGCATCACTCTTAAATATAATAATTTGGAACAAAAATATAATTCTGAAAATTATAATTTTTAACTGATTCTCTTTTAAATATACAAATATTCATCTCCTAATCGTGTCGCATTTTCGTTACAACTAGTTTCAAATAACACTTACACTAGACAAATCCAAGAGTCCCTCCAGCAAAGAGGCATTACTCTGTGGAGGGGGTTGGGGCCTCGGTGGGGGGACTCGCGGTTGCGGGGAAGGAGGTCTCGATGGTGGGCGCGAAGGGGGCCTCGAAGGGGGCCTTGAGGGAGGCCTGGCGGGGCGCGCTCGTAGTTCCGGGGGCAATGTGGTGGGCACCGCGTGCTTCTCGAGCGCTTTGTATACTAAGTGCATTGCCTGGCAAATTAAATATAGTTATTTTTTAATATAGTATTCATAGAGTTAAGAAACAAAAAGTTTTTTAAAAAGTATAAAAATTTGAATGAAGTTTAGCATGTTTTAATAAATACTATCTATATTCTATAATAAATATAATTAATTAAATAGCATTCGTTTCTTAACTAATAGCATTGTCCTTAAAAAAAAATTTTTGGATCGTAGATTTTTTTAAATATTTCTCTATAGACACGCTAACAACAAAAAATCAGTTGTACCAAGCGTATAAGAGAATTTCAACATAGCTAGATAAGAACATATTGGTCAAAGTGCTTGGACAGTTTTCAAGAGACGCAGAATCAAATCCTGTACAATCGTACTGTAAAAAGCTTCATTTATTTAATAACATTATTTTTACATTTGCTTAAAATTACTATAGCAATAAATATAATATATATAGCGAATTTTTTTTTAATACTTTTTCACATAATAATAGAGCCTAGTGCCAAGACTCTCTGTTTTCCACATATATATAATACTTACAACAATAAACTCGTGTCTATCGAGCATGCCGTCCTTGTCCTGGTCGGCGAGGTCCCATATCTTGCCCAGTGTGTCTAAAGGTAGCTTTGATTCCATCAAAACTCCTTTCACCTGAAATATTGATTTGAAAAATTAAAAAATCACTAGTCATTATATCTGGAATTATTTTTATACGATAATTTCTCGTTTTTCTTACAGATAAAGACAACGGTAGAAGAAAATGTGGTAAATTATATTTTAAGTAATTTCGTCATAAAAATATAGTTTCAATTCTTATCGTCATCTCAAAATGAGGAAATTTCCATAAAGAAGACTTTTTTGTTTCCTATTCCAGGAAGAAAACTTTCAATATCAAATGGTCCTAATTATCAAATATCATGTATAAATGATATTTACAATTAATAAATAAATTATACTAAATGTTTGTTTTAGTCTCACGCTTCATCACCAGCAGGGTTCAGAGAGAACGAAAGCTTTAACTTGCTTGCGCTCAAATATTTTCGTACATACATATAGTTATAATAATCCATCGTGGCACAGTGGCACAGCGTTTGGCTGTAAACGCAATTGGTTGCGAGTTCGATTTTCACTCGGGGCAGTAATTATATATATTTAAATTATTTTCATTCCTCGGTCTCATAAGACAAAGAGCAGAATTCCTCCACTCAACCATCTCGTGTAGTCTAAAGTGATACTATATTTATATTGAAATTAAAAATGCAAGAACTAAGAAACGTTATAACCAAGGAACTGAACTGAATTGAAAAATCATCCTTATTCAAGAACAGAACTCAACTAGGGATAAGGAATCCCATTTCAACTAAATTCAACTGAATGGGGATAATGATTGCTTGATCAGTCCAGTGGAGCAAGCACGAAAACTAACGACAAAGCATTCGTATTGTTATCGAAAGAATTTGTATGGGAATTGAAAAGCGCCCCTACCTTGCGTAAGGTAGTAAGTTATCCCATACAAAATGCTTTCTATAACGATACGAATACTCTGTCGCAAGTTTTCGTGCTTGCCCTAAAGTTCAGTCCTCTCATAAACGGCGTATCAAACGTACCTTATTCCCAGGTATCAGTCCATTGCTGGGCTGCAGTGAGTCAAACAGTTGGCTGTACTTATCACGCTCAGCGGGCTTCACGCTCCAGTCGCTGAGCGGCGCGAGCGCGGGCGCTGTGGCCGGCGTAGCGGAGGGTGGCGGTACTTTTGGTAATTCACCCTAGTAAATCAAGAAATAATAAGTTATTAATAAAACTTTATGGACCTTAGACACCATAAATATTTAATACACCAATTTAAAACATTGATAGTCTGCACTTGTTTTTTAAAGAATAAAAAAGGCGAGAAAAAAAATGAACTTCAGTATGATTTCTTTTTTGGCAAAACCCATAAATTCACATAATATTAATATTAATTAATAATAATACATTACCATAAATGTTAAACAATTATATAACTAATAAACACTCTTTTTAATGGAAAGTGACAATTTATTGACTGAAATCAGATCAATAAAGATTTTTTTTTTTTTTTGGATAACGGATAGCAAACGAGCAGAAGGACCACCTGATGGTAAGTGGTTACCTTCGCCCATGGACACCTACAAAACCAGAGATGTTGTAGATGCGTTGCCAACCTAGAGGATACAGATGG
>JAKGSA010001551.1:0-44180 GCA_033558755.1 Philaethria dido | reverse complement strand
CGAGCAGAAGGACCACCTGATGGTAAGTGGTACCTTCGCCCATGAACATCTACACCACCATAGATGTTGTAGATGCGTTGCCAACCTAGAGGATAGAGACGGAAGGGGAGGATAATGTAGTAGTCCGCTATCGGAACCACCACATTTTTGGGAAAGAATGGGTGGGAAAGGGGAAAATCTGGCTTACATGCCATCGAACCGAAAATATACTATATGTATAATCATTTTAATAAAATACAAAAAATTAAACCGACTAAAAACAATATACTAAAAAGTTAATTTATTACGAATAATTCAAAAACTACTCATCTTCAATCTACTTATTCACACCAGTGAATAAGATGAAATTTATTTGTGTGGGTGTGTGCGTTATTAATTGAACTTTTTTATTGAAATTATTGTATTTATTGAATTTTTTATTGTAGTCAAAATTTTGAATCACCCTTAAGTTTGCTTTTGCCAGGCTTGTATGTATTTTTGTATTGTATGTATTTTTACAATTTCTAAGCATGAATTAAATCACTTTATAATTTTAAACTGAGTAATTTTTTAAATGTTTTTAATAAATTATATTTTGATATTTATTGCTAAGTTTTAATTAAAAAATTGAATGTTATAAAAATGTTTACAAAGTCTCTGATTATGTCAGAGGGGCTCTGCATTATATAAAAAAAAATAGGTGAATCATCAAAATAGATTCACCTGTGTCATCATCATCACCATGTATTCAAACTGACCTCCTCCTATTTTGAAATTGGCTGAAAGTAGTAATAAATCCTTTATAAATCGTCTACACGATACTAAAATATTATTATAATAAAGCAAAAATCTCTACTAATATTATAAGCTATAAATTAATGTTTTGATGGTGAGTTTGTTTGTTACTCTTTCACACCAAAACTACTCAACCGACTTTAAACTTTGTGCCTATATACTAAGAGGTATTAAAAATTGGCAGGCATTATTGTTTATCAAAAAAGAGTTTTATTAGGTGGTAGAGGGTTCTCCTCCGACTGGCTTCCGCAGTACCACTATCATGTCAAAGACGAACTGCCAAATATCTAATGATGTAAGTTCCGGTCTGATGGCATGTAAGCCAGATTTTCCCCCTTTCCCACCCATCCTTTCCCCAAAATGTGGTGGTTCTGATAGTGGACTACTACATTGTCCCCCTTCCATCAGTATCCTCTAGGGAAAGAGAACGCATCTACAACATCTCTTTGGTGCTGTAGATGTCTATGGGCGCGTAACTACCATCAGGTGGCTCTGCTCGTTTGCCGTCCGTTATCAAAAAAAAAAAAGGAACTACTTCAAAGCCTTCAATATAACGCATATACGCACAATACACTATAGAATGTAATATGTACTGCTATTGACCACGAGCGAAACCGCGGGTAACAGCTAGTGTGCTTATAGTATTATATTGGACATAGGGAAGCTATTTCCTAAGTCGTGCCTCTTGGACACAGTCCAAACGTTCTATCTAAGTAAGTCTAAGTATAGTCACATTCTTTTGCTAATGGTCTGTATTTCATTCAATGTATAAAGCTAGCATTGATCACATCGAATTAGATTTTCTTGTTTCATGTTATATATATTTCTATAGATGTTTTTTTTGTTAATTAATTCTTGTATGCTAATCAGGGAAGTCACACAGTGTATACTTATTTTAGGAGTTAGTAAGCCCTTAAATGTAATATTTTTTTATGGTCACTAAAGAATTTATTCATTTATTTATTAGATGTGTAAATGAACTAGATATGGTTTTTGATAGCAAACGCAATAATTGTGGGTTCGATTCCCATAGGAAAATTAATATATTTAATTTGTTTTCTTCGCTTTAGTAAGACAAAGCAGGTTTTGCTTTCTCATAGCAGAAATCAGAAAGAGTGAGATTTAGTTTAGTGTCAAGACACTGAATTCTAGTCATTGCTTGTCGGTGGAACTCAACGCCGCGCTTAATAATATACGTGAAGGATTTTTTTAGCTTCATGCTTCCCGCAAGCAGCATAGGAACCTGAGAACCTAGTATTAAGACACTCCGTTCTCTTCAGGTTTCCGTACACCACTTATCGCCGAATTGATGCATTGCGTATTGCACGGCGGAACTCAACGCTTTACCTTGTTACCAGATGGAGAAAATAAAATTTTTAAATATTATTTAATATTCTCATTTCCTGGAGAAATCGAACCCACACCAGTCGCATTTACAGTCGCATGCGTGTGCTTTTACACCACAACTGGTCTATATGAAGGTAAAAATACAATTCACCTGACATTTAGTACATATTAGAACACATTGTCGCAGTACACGTGAGGACAGCCAAAAACAGTAGCTATTTGGCATGCCTCCAAAATAATAGACAGTGGGGTATTCCAACCGTTTGTTTGGGTATGTCAGTTCGTTACATATCCAAATTGGGTAGTTACTTGATTGTGTTGGCCGTTTTAGATATGTATGTACCTAAATTTGTGGGAAACGGAATTGTTGAAAGAGAATGGAGTGTCTTAACACTAGGTTCTCTGGTTCCCTCTGCCTACCCTGCTATATGCGGGATACAGCGTGAAGTTAAAAAAAATGTACCTAAATATTGAGATAGGTATAAAAGACACTAAAATAATAAGTTTTTTTACTCTTCGTTTGTTTTAGAAATATTATGAACGATACCAGTCGTGCTGCAGAGGCACAAGCGTGCGACTGTAAACGTGATAGATTGTGGGTTCGATTCCCTTATTTACTCTATAAAATGAAAATATTAAATAATATTTTGTATTTTCATTTTATCTGCCTCGTAACGAGGCAAAAGGCGGCGTTCAGTTCCGCCACCAACACGTAATGTCATTCGAGCCGTATCCCGCATATAGCTGCAGGCAGAACCTCGGAGAACCAAAATGTGCCAAGACACTTTTGTTCTCTCTACCTGCCCCCACTTTCCGCCAGATTGAGGCACATTACGTGCTGAGGATGGAAACTCAATGCCGCGAAATGTTATTTAGAATTTAATTTCCGGAGTGGAATCGAACCCACAACTAGTCCCAGCTTATAGTCGCACGCCGTTTCTGCGCCACGACAGATGACGACAAACAAAGATATCTACCAAAAATATTGCTTTTTTTTTATAATACCTAAAACTAAGAATATGTACAAAGTTTCATGATAATCGGTCAAGAAGGTTTTGCAAAGGCACAACAAACGTAGATTCATTTATACATTAGTCCTTTACCGTTATAATGTGATGATGATGATGCCGATGATGATGATGATGATGTTCGCCTTTCACATCCCTACGTAGAAAGGCAGAACAAAATCAAATTCTCTCCTGTCTTCTATCAATCTTACAGTGCTACCCCCGGCAACATATAAAGCCAAAAATGCTATAAATGGGAAATTATAGCCCAAATGAAATAACGTTTTGGTCCTCATCTATACACTATTATATAATACTTCATGTCACAGAACAATATTTTCGACATACCATACTAGCTTTCATTTCCTGGGTTTGCAACACAAGGCGGCGTTGGAGTCTGCCACCCAGCAATGCAATGTCTCACCTTGGCGGAAAGGGAATCTCTGCTTACTCCTGCGATATGCGGATACAGCGTGAGTTATGTATGGCGTATATATGTATTCAATTAGCACTTTGCTGATCTGGTCGTTTTTATAGTTTACGCATAGTGTCGCACATTTCGTTGTTTCAGTACAGTGTAACGTTCAAAGTAAAAGCCTAAACTTAAGCTAAGCTTAATTGAAAAGAACTCCAGAGAGAACCCAGTATCAACTCTCTCCGTTTTACTCTTTCCTCCGATTTTGAAACATTTCATGTAGAATGGTAGAACTCAACGCTGCAGTTTGTCTTACCAGAGGGAAAAAATATGACTAAATATAATCACTATCCCGGGATTTCACTCCAGGGAATGTAAAGTTTATGTATTTTTATTTCGTGGGTTTGGTAACACGGTAAAACGCGGTGTTGAGTTCCGCCATTCAACAGGCAATGCCTCAATTTTGCGGAAAGTGGGGAACGGAAATGTTGAAAGAGAATGGAGTTTCTTAACACTAAGTTCTCTAGTTCCCTCTGCCCTCCCCGCTATATGCGGGATACAGCGTGAAGTTATAAAAACGAAAAAAAAATAGTTTCGTTTAATGTGTGTAAATATAACGAAATATCAAAGATAATTCAACTAAGTAGGAATCGAACTCGCAATCACGTTTACAGTCAAACACTGTTCCACAGAACCATAAGCACCACTCAATACAAGTAGGTCATAAACACATTTTATCATAAAATCAGTAAAAAAAAATCTTTTGATATTTTTGACATAATTATGATATAAACTAAGAAGTGTTGTTTTCAGAAGCATCTGTACGTTAGCGGCTCATCGACTTGAATCTTGGTGAGTGATAGAATAAATATAATAATAGCTTACTACTCATAGACGTATGTAAAATATGCGTTACCTTGGCAACGTTTTTTTCCTTTTTTTTTAACTTCACGCTGTATCCCACATATAGCAGGGTAGGCAGAGGGAACCTGAGAACCTAGTGTTAAGACACTCCGTTCCCTTACAACAATTCCTTTCCCCACTTTCCGCCGAATTGAGGCATTGCGTGTTGAGTGGCGGAACTCAACGCTGCGCTTTGCCTTGTTACTAAACCCAGAAAAATGAAAACAATAAAATTTCTTGGAGAATCGAACCCACAACCTGTCGCATTTACAGTCGCACGCTTGTGCCTCTTCGCCACGAAAGTTGTGCCTTGGCAACGTGTATGTCATTTTATATAAACATGGATGTCAAACCATGGTGGTGTGTGTAACATTTATTTTATTTATTTTTATGTATTATTTTACAAATATATTATCATTCTGCACTCCTTTGGAATATAAACTATAAGTGTGCCAAGTTTCATGCTCCTTCGTCCGCGTAATTTTCGTAAAAAAAGGTAAAATTTTTTGCTTCATGTATTAATATATAAATAATAATAACTTATTAGAAGACACATTTACGCGTAAAATATGCATTGCCTTGGCAACGTGTGCCTCACTTTATACATAAGTGTATGGCAAACACAATATGATTGAGATACATGTCACGTGTTGGCATTTTAAGTAATCTAGAAAAAAAAAATGTAAGTTTGTTTGTTACGCTTTCAAGCCAAATCTACTCAACCGATTATAACGAAAATGATGAATAAAAATATATTGAATTATTAGAATAAATGTTACACCCGCTATCACGATTTGACATTCATGTTATGTAAAGTGACATATACGTTACCAGCCAACGCGTTGTTAACGCGACAACGGGGACACTAGTTAATAAAAAGCTCTTTCTCGCTCCATTCCTCTTTGCATATATTCAAAAGAATAACAAAAAGATAATTGTAGCGAATATAAAACATTTATTCATTAATACATATATTCATGTACATTGAAATGAAAAACTGAAAATTACAATATAATAATGGAACGTAGTTAAAATATACGCCTGTCGTGGCGCAGAGGCATAAGCGTGTGACTGTAAACGCGACAGGTTGTGTGTTCGATTCCCACTCCAGAAAATAGAATTTTTCATTTCCTGGGTTTGGTATCAAGACAAAGCGCGGCGTTGAGTTTCGCCACTCAGCACGCAATGCCTCAATTCGGTGGAAAGTGGGGAACGGACTTAACACTAAGTTCCTTCTGCCTACCCTGCTATATGCGGGATACAGCGTGAAGCTATGTATGTAGATAAAATATACTCATTCATTTTTTTTTAATTTCACGCTGTATCTCGCATATAACAAGGTAGGCAGTGGGAAGTTAAGAACCTAGTGTTAAGACACTCCGTTCTCTTACAACAATTCCATTTCCCACTTCATTATAGGTAACAATTATAAGATAAAATAATCTCTGCTGTGTATAAATAGTCATATATTTACTTACTACTGAAATTTCATGCCAAACAATAATATTATATCCGCAATGCGACCATTACAATGTGAATTATACGCTTTTAACCGACTTCAACGTGAAGAGGTTATCAATTAGACTGTATATATATACATATTCTTTTTTTTCATTATTATTAGCTTTATGCTGTATCCCGCGTATAGCAGGGTAGGCAGAGGGAATCTAGTGTTAAGACACTCCGTTACCCACTTTCTGCCGCCGAATTGAGGCATTCCATGCTCAGTGAGTGAACGCAACGCCGCGCTTTGCCTCGTTACCAAGCCCAGGAAATGAATATACTTGACTTTTACATTTCCTGGAGTGGGAATCGAACTCCCAACCTGTCGCGTCGCATGCTTGTGCCTCTGCGCCACGACAAGAGTTATATACGAGTATAGTGAGTTTACTAATTTTGATCATTTTTTTATACAATCTTCCTATTAAACCTAAATTCTTCCTAAACTATTTCTCTGTCAATCCTTCTATATACTGGAATGTTTAATTTTAGAAATTTGGCATATTGTTCTAACTAATTCTGCTACAACAAAACGGATGTAATACTATTACATATTAGCGTCAGTATGAGTCACCTAAATAATAACTTTAGATTGAGTCTAATGAGTTCATTGACCACTCTATTAAAACACACGTAAGTGCTGAAAAAGTAAATCCCGCAAAGTAATAAGGTAAATTTCATGAAAAAGAAATTTATGACATTTGGTTTAACTCGTTAATGTTTATGTTTTCACATAAGGAGAGCGGAAAATAATATTCTTTATAAATGTGTGAGAAATATATTAAATTAATCAAATAAATATTACATGACGCCTGTGACACAGAGGCATAAGCGTGCGACTGTAAACGCGACAGGTTGTGGGTTCGATTCCCATTACAAGAAACTAAAATTCTAAATGTTATTTAGTATTTTCATTTCCTGCACGCAATGCCTCAATGTGGCGGAAAGTGGGGAACGGATTTGTTGAAAGGGAACAGAGTGTCTTAACACTAGGTTCTCAGATTCCCTCTACCTACCTACCCTGCTATATGCGGGATACAGCGTGAAGTTAAAAAAAAATCTCTCTATCCTACTTGCGAATACTTTTTCTTTGCACAAAGAAAAACAATGTTAATATTTTATATCTGTATTTTGTTTAGCCAGCGATATTTTATCGGAGGAAAGTTTAGTGATTCATCTCTACATATACATGCAAAATTATGATAAAGTATAAGCGAAGTTACTGCACATAGAAAACTGAAACATTACATGCCGCTCCTTGGGGAGCAGACGAGAGCAATAAGAGAGAATTTGTCGTTCTTTCTATAAAAACAAAAGAAAAAAGGAATTTTAGTCTTTATTGTCCACAGTCCACTCTAGTATTTTTATTCAGGAAATCAAGAAAAAGCTAAAAGACCCAATTTATTTTTAATTTCGTCCAATTACCATTCTCCTATATAAAATTATACGCTCACTGCATTTACAATTGTCGTATTATCGACTTCCATTATACCTTTAAAGCTCCTTGCGTAGTATTCGCATTTGTGGCCTTCGCCTAAGTAGTAGATATGGCCTGGAAAGAAAGTTTCTTGGTTTTATTAAAGAAAAGTCTAGTTTTCTCCTCTGTTTTAGAAATTTTCAAATTTTTATTTGGTTTTTGTTTAGCTTCACGCTGTATCCCGCATATAGCAGGATAGGCAGAGATAACCCGAGAACCTAGTGTTAAGACACTCCGTTCTCTCTCAACAACTTCCCATTCCAGGAAATGTATTTTTTTTCATTTTCTGGGTTGGGTAACAAGGCAAAAAGCGGCGTTGATTTCAGCCACTCAGAAACAATGCCTCAGCGGATAGTGGGGAATGGAATTGTTTTATTAAGATTTCCTTCATTATTGTCCTTATAATTTAAACCTGTCGTGGAGCCATAGTCTGCTTGTACGTCTGATAGATGAAACGCGTTAGGTTTCGATTCGATTCCCACTCGGGCATGATTATATTTAAATTATGTCGATTTCTCCGCTCTAGTGAGGCATAGTGTGGCCTTGACTTTCGTCACTTAATACGAGCTTGTAAAACAAAGTGCGGCGTTGACTTCCGCTACTTAACGGATATTCAATTTGGGCAGAAAGTAGAGAATATTAGGTTATCTCCGACTACTGCAATGCAATGTTTTGCATTTTTGCTTTTGTTTTGCTTTATACGACATAAGAGGGTAGGCAGAGAGAACCCAGTGTCAAGATACTCCGTTCTCTGCTATTATATAATTAAAGACACTGGTATCCTCGTTGAAGCGATAACAACGAGTTGTCTTTATCAATATATATGTCACTTTATATAAATATGGATGTCAAACCACAATAGTGTGTGTAACATCTATATAAACTATAAGTGTGCCAAGTTTTATGCTCCTCCGCCTACGTAAATTACGTAAAAAGGGGTACAAAGTTTTTGCTTACATATAGATAAAAAATATACTTACGATCCCATATAACGCCTGTCGTGGCGCAGAGGCACAAGCGTGCGACTGTAAACGGGACAGGTTGTGGGTTCGATTTCCAGACCCGGAAATGGAATTTTTTATTTTTTGGGTTTGGTAACAAGGTAAAGGCGGCGTTGAGTTCCGCCACTCAGCACGCAATGCCTCAATTCAGCGGAAAGTGGGGAACGGAGTGTCTTAACACTAAGTTCCCTCTGCCTACCCTGCTATATGCGGGATACAGCGTGAAGCTATGTGTGTATATACTTACGATCCCAATAGTTCACTCCATATTTAGTTTTCTTGTTATCTCTATTGTTAACCATTAAAAGACAGTTTTGAAGGTTCAGCTCACAAATACTGATGTAGTTCCTCATTCTTTTTATATCCAAATAGTAACCACAAACTGGATTGATGTGAGTTCTGCAAGTAAATAGTGTAACCTTATTCTAAGTATGAATAAGATGTCACGGCGTTGAGTTCCGCCGTTAAGTTCGTAATCGGGTAGAAAGTAGCGGAGTGTGTTGACAATAGGTTATCTTATTACCTTGCTATGTAATAATATGGATGAAGCATGAAGCTGTTTCTTTTAAATAAGAAAGTGTTTTACAAACTTCCACTCAAGTGGTGACTCAAGACTATTTATGTGATAGTTTTTGTTTTCGACAGAATTCTCACTATCAAGTCCTCTACTCCCTTCTTACTACGTCAGAGGCAGTAAAATTTAATCAATACTGTGTTCTTTGATAGCCTTTGTGTACTATTGTTATCATTCCAAGTAAAAAATAACTGAATACTTTCACAAATTATCTAATTTCTCCAAGTCTCTATGAATCTGATAATCTTCTATCATCGACAATATGTTATTGTCAGTAACGTCAACTTCTTTTCCCATAAATCTCTGTTCATCTCTATTAAGACTTCCTTTTACATCATTTATCTCTTTTATATGCCGAAATAACTCCACTTCCCCAAGTACAGATATTAGGGAAATTAAAATATTAAAATATACTCGTACATAATCTACTAAGGCCATCGTGGCGTTGTCGGACGATGTCGAACTGTAAGCACAAATGGTTAAAGGTGTGGTTCTCATTTGGCGGAATCATTATATCTAAATTATTTTAATTTCTTCGTTATGGTATAAAAGTACGGCGTTGAGTTCCGCTACTTAAGACTGAATATATTAAATTTAGTCTAAGAGTGGATCGTAGAGTGTCTTAACACTAGTTTCTCTCTGGCTACCCTGCTATGTGGGATTAAGAGTGAAGCAGTTTTTTCTTCTAGTATGTTTTTTTTTATCTTCACGCTGTATCCTGCATATAGCAGGGTAGGCAGAGGCAACCTGAAAACCTAGTGTTAAGACTAGGGAATCGAACCCACAACCTGTCATGTTTACATACTAAGATATCATTCCAAAATCTTTCATCAAATCACACAGTCAAAAGAATTCTAACTTAACATATAACTGTTCTAAAGGGATCAAACGTTTTTTTACAAACGAAAATATAGTTATAATAAAGAATTTTATCGTGCAAACAAACGTTTCGATTCGCCATTTTTTATTCGATATCGCAACTTTTTATTGGACAATCGGATTTCTAAAGAGAGAATAGCCTGAAACAATATACGAAGACGCCAAAGTTCCTCATACTTCTAAGAAAGTTATTTGAAGGAATAAGAGTTGAAGTGAACGTCCTTTACGTGGTAGTTGTAATGTTGCTTTATATTCTAGGAAAAATTGTGCTTTTTTAGTGACGAGGTAGTTAGAGAGAATCTAGTGTTAAGACACTCCGCTTCGTTCTCTCTTCATTTTCTTAGATATTTTGAGGTATTGCGTGTTGACTGATTTGAACTCAACGCCGCGTTTTGTCTTTACTAGAGTAGCAAAATGTAAATAATATACTTCTGAGTAGGAATTGAATACACAATCAATAGTATTTACAGTGATGCTGTCTCACTGTAGTATGACGACCTTCTTTCTCCTGATCTTTTTATTTCGTGTATTATTTAGGAAATATGAATAAAGCTCAATTAACAAAGTTATTTAAAAAATTATATAACATAGAGATAATTAAAATCTATATAATAATTTGTGCAACAAAAAATTTAAACCCCTTTTTCCGAAAATTACGCAGTCGTAGGAGCATGAAACTTGGCACACATATAGTTTATATAGCGAAGGAGTGCACAATAAAAATATATTAAATTAAAAAAAAAAAAAATGTTACAAGCACTACCATGGTTTGACATTCATGTTTATATAAAGTGATATATACATACGTTATTAACGCGTTAACGGGGACACTGTTTTTAATACAACAGTAATTTCAATTAAAATGCTTTCTAAAGTAATATGATTATCAATAACTAAAAATTAATCGCCAGATCTTAAATACAAGTAGAGAACTTCGTTCTTGTTTTGAAGTTGGTTAAAAATACAGTTGAATTGAGAATTTTCTTATTTTTGAATTTGTTTAATAAATTACTTTGTTCTTTTTCTCTTCTAATATATATTACGGTTCTATATACTAGTGGTTATATGTTGACGCATTAACAACGCGTTGTCTTTAGTAATGTATATGTCACTTTGTATAAACATCAAAACCAAACCATGGTAGTGTGGGTAACATTTATTTTATTAATTTAATATATTTTTAATGCAATATTTAAAAATTATATTGGCATTCTGCACTCCTTTTCTATATAAGTGTGCCAAGTTTCATGCTCCTCCGTCCGCGTAATTTTCGTAAAAAGGGATCCAAAGTTTTTGCTTCACGTATTTTATATATATATATTTCATTTCAATATAACAAGATTGCCAAATTTTACTGCTGGGTTGTTATAAATATTATTTGCCCTATTTAGATAATGGGATTGCTGGCGCTTAATAGACGATCTATAAATAGAAATCTGTTAACTTAATTAAATAGTTGACAAGACATTATCGCAGTATCATCGATAATTGTCTGACTGTTAACATAAGGGACGTGGGTTCGATTATGACTCACATATTTACTATTAAATTATTTTTATACTACATGACATGATAATCTAGGAGACAAAGGTAAAATACTTAAAATTTTCCAAAAAGAAAAACTATTTCAGAAGCTATAGATCTTGACGATCTTAACTAGGGTATAGAACTTGGTTCTCGATTTCCCATCAGAATTCGAGATATAGCTTGTTAACTGGCAGAATTAAACGCTGCACTTTGCTGACTAGAGCAGAGATATGAAAATAATTTAAATATAATTATTTCCTCGACTAAGAATCGAACTGACAACCAATCTAAATGACCAGGCTCATTTCCAATTTCAATCTACTGCACAATTTCCATTAGCTAACCATACTTTAAAAGCTATTGGAACCGTAATCGGAGGCATCTGTTTTGATTCGCATAACAGTCGCTGTATACAAAATATTATTATCAGTCAAGATAGTTAGAAAGAACCTAGTGTTAAGACACTCCGTTCTCGTCTTCTTGTCTGGTATACCTATGAGAAAATAGTCCATGATGTATCTATATGATACATATATCATATAGATACATCATGGACTATTTTCTCTTAAAATTTAAAATAAAATAAATAAATTTTCTTTTAAAATTTAAACTCATAAGTTATTGTGTGTTGACTAGCGGAACTCAACGCCGCGCTTTGTCTTGTCCAGAACGGTAGAATGGCAAAATTTAATATACTCATTGCCCTGAGTGACTCTGTAACTTTGTACGATATCCATTATTTATCTATACTATAAAAGCTATTCGAACCATAATCGCAAGCATTTGTTCTAATCGTCATAACAGTCAATATATTCGAAAAATTTTTTCAGTATTGAGAGGTAGTTAGAGAGAACCTATTGTTAAAACACTCCGTTCTCCTCATCTCTCTGTTTATAAAACATTGCGTGTTGACTAGCGGAACTCAACGCCGCGCTTTGACCTATCCAGAACTAATTTAATAACGCCTATCGTGGCGCAGAGGCACAAGCGTGCGACTGTAAAAGCGACAGGTTGTGGGTTCGATTCCCACTCCAGGAAATGTAAAATTTAGTATTTTCATTTCTTGGGTTTGGTAACAAGGCAAAGCGCGGCGTTGAGTTCCGCCACTCAACACGCAATGTCTCAATGCGGCGGAAAGTGGAGAACGGAATTGTTGAAAGAGAATCGAGTGTCTTAACACTGGGTTCTCTGGTTCCCTCTGCCTACCCCGCTATATGCGGGTTAGAGCGTGAAGTTAAAAAAATAATAATAATAATATACTCATTGTCCTGAGCAACCCTGTAACTTTTTACAATTTCCATTAGCTATCCGTAAGGGAAATAAAAGTCATTTCTACCTTAATCGCAGGCATCTGTTCTGATCCGCATAACAATCGCTGTATTCATCTCTCAAGTTTTCAGGCAATTGGTCGTAATCAATGCCTTCGAATATGTGCACTGGTTTGCCAATGTCCGATAGTATGAAGTCTGTCAAATGTGGGAATGGTAATCTTTGTGGTTTTGCGTTGTTTCCTGAAAGTAAAATTATTATTTAACGCCTGTCACAACGTGCATAAAGTGCACACAAGCGCGCGACTGTAAGCGCGACAGGTTGTGGATTCGGTTTCCACTCCAGGAAATGTAAAACTTAGTATTTTCATTTCTTGGGTATGGTAACAAGGCAAAGAGCGGCGTTGAGTTTCGCCACTCAACACGCAATGCCTCAATTTGGCGGAAAGTGGGGAACAGAAATGTTGAAAGAGAATGAAGTGTCTTAACACTAGGTTCTCTGGTTCCCACCCCGCTATATGCGGGATACAGCGTCAAGTTAAAAAAAAAGAAATATTTTTAAAGGCTTCAGGTCATCTAGTGTTAAGGCGATTCGTTTTGCTCGATTTTGGATATTGTATGTTGAGTGACAGAATTTAACGCAGCCTTTGGTGTTGCCAGAGCGGACAAATAGAAATGATTGAAATATGATCATTCCCGCAAGTGGAATCGAATCCATAACTTATTTCGTGTACTGTCAAACGTTGTCAAAACGCACTATGATGGCCTCTAATAAATTATCGTTAAATAATAATTAAGAGTGTACCAAAAATAAATCGACTTCAGATAAAATGTACTGAAAGTAAAAATATTACGAATAACTCAAAAACTACTCATCAGATCTTAAATGAATTTAAATAGAATCGCATTACTGTAGCTATCATGTAGAAAAAATTATCAAAATTGATTCACCCAGTAAAAAGTTATACATAGTGACACATAAAAAAAAAAACACTAAGCCAGAGATTCCTTTTTTGAAGTCATTTAAAAATAACAATTCGACTCACCAATAAAGCTTAACATTATCATCAAAATAATAAACCACATTGACATAATTCGTTCAGTTAGTTCAAACTGACTGTTGTTATCAATGCAAAAGATCTATTAATACGCGAATGATAATTAAACTCATTTGGGTTATCTCATTAATTAATGAAATGATTAAGTTTTTTAATGAGTTTTTTCTATTTATGAGGGTAGATATTAAGGGTACTGTTTGTTTTTTTTTAGCTTCACGCTGTATCCCGCATATAGCAGGGTAGGCAAAGGGAACCAGAGAACCTAGTGTTAAGACACTCCGTTCTCTTTCAACAATTCCGTTTCCCACTTTTCAAAAATGTGTGTTTGATTTCATGTGTATGTTTTATTGAGTTTTAAATTTTTATATAAACAAAATAATTTCAGTAAGTTAGTCAGTAATATGTAGTATGTCCAGACTATCCGTTCACTACTTTCACCCGAATTCGCGTCATTACGGTGTCATACCACGTGGCGGAACTCAACGCCGCGCTTTGCCTTTTCAAAGCGGAGAAATCAAAATAATTATATATTTTCGTGCTTTTGAGTGAGCATCGAACCCAAAACTGTTTATACTGTTTATAGTCACACATCATCTGAATTTGAGATCACACGGCTACAATCTGCTTACGGTTCAGTTACACAGTATGTTTGAAATGCCTACAAATAGTAATTATCTTTCAAGAAGCGTTGTACATAACCAGAGAAACATATATTAGTGAAGCTCTTAGAAGGAAGATGAAACTTTAATTAATTGTCTAACAAGATTAAAAAAAAAGCTTATGCCATATTCATACGAAAAAAAAACAATTTTTGTGCCAAAAATGCCATATCATCCAACTCGAGCAGTTTGATGATATGAATTTTAACAAACATCAATCGAAAATAAAGAAAACCATCGAAATTGGCCCATCCATCCAGTCAAGACATAAGGCTGTTTTTACACGGTGAGAGTAGGAGGTTCGTCCTCCGTCTGAAAACTCGCGACCACTATCATGTCAAAGACGAACCGCCAAATATCTTATGATGTGTTCGGTTCGATGGCATGTAAGCCAGGTTTCCCCCCTTTCCCACCCATCCTTTCCCCAAATGTGGTGGTTCCGATAGCGGACTACTACATTATCCTCCTTTCCATCTGGCGTATCCTCTGATTGGCAACGCATCTGGTATCTCTTGTGTTGTAGATGTTCATGGGCGAAGGTAACCACTTACCATCAGGCGGTCCTTCTGCTCACGTTTTGCCATCCGGTATCCATAAAACACACATAAAACATAATAAGGCTTAGGTAAGGGGATTTAAAAAGGAGGCATCCTTTAATACCACAGTAATATTTAGAGTCAAATTAATCTATCGGCCAAAATATGGTCTTAACAAATTTGAGAACATCGTGACTCCAGTGGGACAGTGCCGACTGACATTACGAGTTTGGCGGGTTCTGTCTCCGTTCGAAGAGCGATATCAATTGCCTCATCGATTCGGAGAATTATCTTTAAATTATTTTCTGATTCTGGCAATACACAGCGCGCGTCAATTTAGAAAGCAAAAAGTGGAGAGCAGATGTATCTTAACACTAGGTTTCATGTAACTAACCGATTATACATAAAAAAGGATTAAGCTACTTCTTTCTTAGATTTTGAATTCAAATTGGTTTTAAATGGTTCCTATATTATATTACACTACAGTGTTGTCGTCAGTCTCTCGACTTGAACTTGACTTTAGACGCTACTTTTTTAGATATTTTATTAATATCTATTAGCATATATAAGACGAACCGCCAAATATCTTATGATGTGTTCCGGTTCGATGGCATGTAAGCCAGGTTTTCCCCTTTCCCACCCATCCTTTCCCGAAAATGTGATGGTTCCGATAGCGGACTACTACATTGTCCTCCCCTTCCATCTGTATTCTGTAGATTGGCAACGCATCTACAACATATCTGGTTTTGTAGATGTTCATGGGCGAAGGTAACCAAGCCAACCAAAAAAGGACCATCAGGTGGTCCTTCTGCTCGTTTGCCATCCGTTATCCATAAAAAAAAAAAAAAAAAGCATTTAAATAATCATTAAAAATATTGAGTCACTACGCAATGCCTTGAATTCGGGCGGAAAAAAGCGAAAGGAGTGTCTTAACACTACGTTCTCTCTACCTTTCTATACAGGATAAAGCGTGAAGTTAGTTTTTTAAATATACTTTTGCCAGTTTCAATTTATTAATGAATACTGTTTATATCCGCGGTTTCGCGCACCTGTGCCTTGCAATCGGTTAGAAACCAATACACCGTTTCCGTTTTATTAAAAACCACACTTGAAAATGAGATTGGTTATTTACATATTAAAGTAAATAAATATAAATTAAAATCTTTTAATTGTTTTTTAAAGTGACACATGAGACTTTTTTTAGCACTTATATCTTTATGTTTAACACTTTATTTTAGCTTCACGCTGTATCCCGCATATAGCAGGGTAGGCAGAGGGACCTAGTGTTAAGATACTCCACTCCCCACTTTCCGCCGAGTTGATGCATTGCGTGCTGAGTGGCGAAACTCAACGCCGCGCTCTACCTTGGTACCAAACCCAGGAAATGAAAAATTTAATTTCCTGGAGTGAGGATCGAATCCACAACCTGTCGCGTATACAGTCGCACGCTTGTGCCTCTGCGACAACAGGCGTTGACTCTTCTTTTTTATGTCTATTATTAATATACATTACTTTTTACTGGGTGAGCCAATTTGGATGATTCTTTCTCTATATAATAGTGCTTTTGTTGTGGTTCCATTAAGATTAAGTTAATATCTGATTACTGGTTTTTTGAATGTTGTAATAATAATACTTTTATTGATCGACAGAACTCGATAAGAACGTATAGCTTTATTCGTTAGAGCGTTTGGAATTCCAAGAGGCATGAGTTCAAACCCTGGTTTATATACTTTTACAATATAATTCTTATAAAAACCCTTTTTCTTATATTTTCAACACAATCACACACACTCTTTTTGAGTTAGGTTAGAAAAAAAATATATTAATTAAAGTAACTCCATCTGTCAAAAGCACAGCGTTAAGTTCTGTCAATAAACACGTAATAATTCGAATTCCATCACGGAAAAGCGGAGTGTTTAGTCACTATGTAACTACTCACATCTACACCAAGTAGAAACTTTTTAGCATTCAAAAAAGAAAATAATATTACAACATAACAACGGAACTATTCAATAAATGAAACATTACGTACCTATAAAACGAAATATGAAAGATTGTTCGTTGAACGGAAGATTTGTAATTGGCAATCTGCATTGGCGTACCGAGTCGCGTGAGTATGTATGTTATGGATATTCTAAGAACAAAAAATTAAAAAACAATACTCATTTTTAACCAGAATGAAAAAAAAAAGAATTAAATTCATTTTTTCATTTAACTTTTTATGTTTCTCCGTTTCTGTCGATTTCGGAACGGTGGTTTCTAAATATATATTTAATCGATTTCAACAAAGGGAAGTTCTCAATTCAACTGTATTTTTCTTATTTATTGTTATCGTATAACTTTTTTACTGAATTAACTGATTTTTGATGATTTATTTGTATGATGGCTAGCGTTTCCTAAGGTATTCAAATTTAAATTCTTAAATTATTTGTTGTAATGTAACTAGCTTAGTTCTTTTCAAGTTTTTTTTTTTTTTTTGTATTGATGAACGGACGGCAGACGAGCAGAGGGACCACCTGATGGTAGAGTGGTTGCCTTCATGCGGCCGCTCTGGCACCATGACCCAGCGGAAGCTGCGTTGCCAGCATTAGAAAATACGATGAAGGAGGACACAATGTATTGATCCACTTATCAGAAGGCACCACCATTTTTGAAAGTAAGGTGAAAAAGAAAATCTGGCTTACATCTTTCATCGAACCGGAACCTCGTGTATTTGGCGGTTCGTGCTGACTTGCTGACTGATGATGCTGGCCCAACTTCAATCCTCAGAAGGAACGAACTCTCTACCATGTCGATCTACCACCAGTTCATTTATTTGTTGTTTAAAATTTTTTATTTATTTATGTGGCAATAACGCCATGCATGTGTAATATAGCCAAATTGCTGATATAGCCACATTACGCAAATCTTTACAAAATGATATGGCGCAGCGTTGAGTTACGCTGCTTAGCACGCAGTGTCCTTAATTTGACCGAAAAGCTGCGAACTGAGTGTCTTAACACTATGTTCTATCTACCTTCCTGCTAAAACAGATACAAGCTCTCTCACAAGCATGAATCCGCTTTTTTATATACAAACATACTACAGTTCTTTTATTCAGTTCCATTTGAATTTCCGTATGTGTACTTTGAAACCGATATATCGTTTACAATTTTATCGATATTTTATTTCAGCTAACCAATTGAAAAATTGTAAGCTTTCTCTACATCGAGTTTGTTAAATAAATTTTTAATAAAAAAAAATATTGTTATGAACATTTTGAGATGGATTATTTCTTCTTTTACACACACACACACACACACACACACACACACACACACACACACACACACACACACTATATATTCTCAAAATATATTATAGTATTTGCACGCTTCACGCCCAGCACGATATTGCGTGTTAATGCCAGAACGGAGGTATTCCTCACATCTACAAAAAAAAAAAAAGTTTTTTTTTTTTTTTAAAGTGTTAATCTCACACTTGGAGACAAAGAGGAAATATATATAAGAAAACGTATAAATTTGGTGTAGTGAGACTCGAACCCGCACCTCTTGGAAACCGTCAAATTTTGACGAAGAGGGACAAAAATATTAGATTTATACAAAAAAAGAAAATCGACTTTAAAGAAAATGCATTAAACAGTAAAATTATTACGTATAACTCAAAAACTAGTCAATCTTAATTAAATTTAAATGAGACTTCACATTGCCTCAAATAACTATCATATAACAAAGAATCATCGAAATTGGTTCCTCGGTAAAAAAATGCAGTAACATACACACATAAAAAAAAACAACTGAATATAAAAGTCCCTCCTTTTTAGAAAGTTGTTTAAAGATAATATAAATATAATCATTCTCCCAAATGAGAATCGAACCCACAACCAAACGCATTTACAGTCAAACTATCCCACTGCGCCTCTATGGTTATTTCAACCATTTATCACTATAAAAGCTTAATCAAATTCTAACAAAGCTCTAAATCAGTATAAGTAGAGCGTAAGAGATTTAAATTACGTTTCGCTAACAATAAAGAATAAATAAGACCAACTTTAAGTAAAATACACCCCAAACAAACATTGTGAATAACTCAAAGAACTGCTTTTGGCTAAGCTTTGTATCCGTACATAGTAGAGATTGGGCAGAGGAACTTTGGTGTTAAAGAACACTCCGTTCCCCACTTTTACGCCGAATACTATAAATAATAAATTCATTAGATTTCATTAGATTTTTAACGGAACGGATACGTTAAAGAAGCAAAGAATCTTAACACTACGTTCTCTGGTTCCCTCACTGCCTACCCTGCTATGTACGGGATACAGTGTGAAGCTAAAGAAGAAAAGATTTTAACTATATAAAAAAAGAATACATACATACATACATAGCTTCACGCTGTATCCCGCATATAGCAGGGTAGGCAGAGGGAACCTAGTGTTAAGACACTCCTTTACCCACTTTCCGCCGAATTGAGGCATTGCGTGCTAAGTAGCGGAACTCAACGTCACGCTTTGCCTTGTTACCAAACGAAAAATTTCATTTCCTGGAGTGGGAATCGAACCCACAACCTGTCGCGTTTACAATCGCACGCTTGTGCCTCTGCGCCACGACAGGCGTTATAGTTTATTCACTTAGTAGTAAAATAGTCATAACCTCTTTTTTGTACGTCGGTTAAAATACTTCTCGATTTCTAGACCAAATAGAAATAAGTCTTGACCTAGTGTTCCTTATAAAGTGGTAAGACGATACTACGCTCTTGAACGTGCTAATGTAACAATATCTGAAGTATTATGTAGCTGTTTTATTGAAACTTTGATGCCAATTCCTTTTATTTAGTATCTGGCGTGAATAAGTTGACAAATATAAAATGCCTACTGCAATATTTGAAAGGCATATATGTGTAATAATCTATTTCACTGTCTCCTTAAACTTGCTTTTTTTTTATAATTTTAAAGATTTTCTTTAAAACATAATAAATAATAGCGTTATTCCCTTTTCCTCTTTTCATCTGTCCCTATACTTAACGAAGGTTGTCTGTAAGAGATTGCTTGAAGCAATAAGACCGCCTTTGCATACAGACATTGGAGTTCATATTATTGTTTCCTCTTCTTTTATATTTTATTGTGTGTGCAATAAAGATTATTCTATTCTATTCTATCCTCTAGCCTAAGACCCCAAGATTCCTTTTTTTCTCTCTTAGTAAAAAGATTTCTCGAAAATCCTACGAAAACGCACTACACGCACTGCACTCTTCAAGGAGCCTACATACCAAATTTCAGCTTTCTATGTCCAGTAGTTTTGCCTGTACGTTATCTGTCAGTCATACAGTAACGCAATCTTTATTTAGTAAAACGCAAAGAAAAAACAGCTTTTCGCTTTATTCCGCATGGCATACATACTCAGAGATAACCTAGCGTATAGAGCTCCCTTCTCCATTTCTCGCTAGATTTCCAAACACTTTGTGCTATGTGGCGGAACTCAACGCCGCCTTTTGCCTTACCACCGTGAAGAAATAAAAATAATTTAAACATAATCAATTCCCCGAGATGGCATCGAACCCACAACTAATCGCTTTAACAGACAGACGCTGTCCTGCCACGATGTCCTCAAAATATAGTAAATATCAACAAAATATAAAACATAATAATATTCTAAAACCATTTATACGATTAACAACCATACATTGGCTATAAGATCACATTACGATGATCGACAATAGTACAGAATTGCCCATTCCACTCGTAAAGCAATCATAGCTTAGCATATTATTGTCATATCCATAAATTATGAC
The DNA here is from genome assembly GCA_033558755.1 of Philaethria dido. Taxonomy (NCBI): domain Eukaryota; kingdom Metazoa; phylum Arthropoda; class Insecta; order Lepidoptera; family Nymphalidae; genus Philaethria; species Philaethria dido. The sequence continues at coordinate 23,468 of JAKGSA010001551.1, read as the reverse complement.
ATTGCTGTATTGTGTTCATAGATAAGTGAGTATTGGAAATGGTATAAAGGTTTAAAAAGTATTTTTAAAATTGACGCCTGTCGTGGCGCAGAGGCACAAACGTGTGACTGTTAACGCGACAGGTTGTGGGTTCGATTCCCACTCCAGGAAATGAAATCTCTAAATAATATTTAGCCACTCAGCACGCAATGCCTCGATTCGGCGGAAAGTGGGGAACGGAATTGTTGTAAGAGAAGGGAGTGTCTGCCTACCCTGCTATATGCGGGATACAGCGTGAAGCTAAAAAAATATGAGTTTTATATTAAAATATTCAATGATATTGGGGATTCAAGGGAAACTTGTACAAATATTTACTAAATTATTGTGTTTTAATAATTTTTAGAGATAGAGTAGGTAAGGAAAATCTAAAGATAAATCTCTTCTCTCAATCTCTCAATTAGATACGACATAAGGATACTTTATTATATTGAGTGTACAAAAATATTCCCCAAATAAAAATGGAGCCGACAACCATCGCACCTATGTCCAATACAACGATGAGATCAAATATATATGTATATCATTTTAACCTATATTATTAATATATGTATATAAATACGGAGAATAAAGTGTTTTGCACTAGAATCTCTCTGTCTACTCTGCTAAATTTTAAAAATTACTGTCTGTTGAAATTATTGACCGAAGAATTTTGAAGTTTGGCGTATATATTCCTGTGGAAGTATAATGACCACTCAGGATTTCCTGAAATTCTCACGCAAACGAAATCCCAAAATCCCTTTTTTTGCTTAAAATTGAAAAATATAGGACATCGATCATAAAATCCAAACAACCAAAATTGCAGGCGAAAACTAGTAAGTAATAGATTAAATTCTACTAAATTTCTCATTTGCTACATGTTCTATACTGTGACCTACATACACTTTGCATTCATCCCATTGCGTTCATACTTGTACAGTTTATGAATGTGCCTGCTTAATGATTTGATAACTCTGGGATTCCTCGTTGGGCTTTTTGTTATAACTACTATACGGAATTTTTAGGGATTATCGCTAATTTAACAAAAATTATTAGCAATAATTACATTCGTGTGTTTTTCGTGTATTTATCGTGTCTATACAAATTTCGTATTACTATATATAGTCATTTGTTGAGTAGATACGAAGATCGTGTCAGTGGCCATCGCAGCGCACTTGGAGGGAAAATCATATTGAAATTATTTTACGTTTGGTATGACAAACCGCGGAGTTTAGTTCAGCATTTCAGGATTTCCTGAAATTATTACAGAAACGAGAATAATTGATGTTTTAGGAAAAACTAAAATCCCCTTATTTAGTTAACATTTGAAATTCTGGAAAGTGCAATTGAAAAAAATAGGACAACGATCATAAAATCCAGACAACTAAAATTGCAGGCGATAACTAGTAAATAAATTAAATTCCACTAAATATCTCATACTCGTACTGTTTATGAATGTGCCTGCTTAATGATTTGATAACTCTGGGATTCCTCGTTCAGCCTTTTGTTGTAACTACTGCACGGTGTTTTGGGGTTATTCGCTAATGTTATGTTAGGACATAGAAAGCGCGGCGTTGAGTTCCACCTCTTAACACGTTATGTCTCGAGCTATGAACGAAAAGCGGTGAACGGAGGTTGTTGACACTAGATTCACTCTGACTATCCTGCTATGCGGGATAAAACCGAAGCTGCTGCTTTTGTTTCGTTAATTTTCGTGTTTTTTATGCGCATTTTTCGTGTCTATACAAATTTATTCAAGGTCAAAGTTAAACAATTTTATTCAAAATAAGAAGTTACATGCTTCATTTTATGAACGTCAAATAATTTACCACCGGTTCACTAAATTTAATGCCTCAGACCTGAGAAGAACCGACGCAAGAAACTCATCGGGATTTTTTTTTATTTGTCAATGCTTTACAATTATTTATTAGTGACAATGATACCTTTGAAATATATTGAAGCGAGCATTTCATTACCAAGGCGTGTCATTAATTATAATAACTTGATCTTTCGTAGAATAGATAAAATCTCATTTATCATACTATTGCGGTGCATTCGAAATAACGAGGGAATTAAAATTATTTTATGTGTGATAGAAGAAAATGCGGCGTTGAGTTCTACCACTCCAATAGACAATATACCAAAAAACAGTAAACAAAGTATCTTGATACTAGGATCTCAAAGCCTACGCTGCTATGCGAAGATATGAGGTTGTACAAAATGAAAAAGTGGCATAAATATAGTATGCAAACTAACCTTATAAGAACGAAAATAGAAAGACCACAAGCTTGTTTAATGCGAAAAAAACTATCCTACGCATTCCCAATAATAGCATGTTGATACTGGCATTATTTAAAAATGCATTGATGAAAATTGAAAAATATGCCTACGTATATATTTTTTAAATACACTTTGTCTCTAAATAGAAAAAAAAAAAAAATGACAATATATCTGTACTTATTTACTTACTTACTTAACTTCACGCTTATCCCTAGCGGGGTAGTCAGAGAGAACGGAGCGCCAAACGCTACGGTCCCTGCATACCTCTTTCGCCTCGTCCACAGTCATTAACCTCTTAATGCTTGCCCTCCGGGGAATCCTCATGCTTTTTACGTGACCTTCCTCCAGTATCATTGATACTGTATTCTCGAAGGTCAACCGAGGTCTCCCCCTGCCTCTCTTACCGCTCACCTTTGCTTCATATATCTTCCTCACCATTCTTTCATCACTCATCCTCTTAACGTGCCCAAACCACCTGAGCACGCAATATATCTGTATTCTACTTTAATTTTTTTTCGAGCGTCATGCTGTATCCCGCACATGGCAGGTAGGAAGAGGGAACCAGAGAACCTAGAGCTAAGATCCACTCCATTCTCGTTCTCCATTTCCGTTTCCCACTTTTCGCTGAATTGAGGCATTGCGTGCTGAGTGGCGGAACTCAACACCGCGCTTTGCCTCATTACCAGAGCGAGGAAATGAAAATACTAATCGTAATTTAATAATAATTTTCATAATTTTGATAAAGCGTGAAGTTAGGTAGGTAGGTACCCCTATAGATAAAGATTTATTGGGACAAAATAAACGAAAGTCACTTTCACACGTATTACTAAGGATTAATTAAGATTTACTTTTGTGAGACAAACAAAAATTGATCTCCTTAGTTACTAGTATTTATATGTAGAAAATTGATATTTTGGCCTAATTTTAGAAATTGCTGATAAATTTATTCATTATACATGAGGTATCAGTTTTGTAAAAGGAGAAAGACCTTGGTAAGGATAAAGAATTTATTTCACGCATTTCTTGCAATTTACAAATTTTACTCATATTTTAACATACTAAAAATATCGGTTGTGGGTTCGATTCACTACACTCCACGAAATGTAAAAGTTTAGTATTTTCATTTCCTGGGTTTGGTGACAAGGCAAGTAGAAGGTGTTGAATTCCGCCACTCAGCACGCAATGCCTCAATCAGGCGGAAATTGGGGAACAGAGTGTCTTAACACTAGGTTCTCAGGTTACCTCTGCCTACCCTGCTATATACGGGATACATGAAGCTAAAAAATCGAAAAATCGCTTATAACTTAAAAACTATAAAGTGGGGTATGTACCCTATTGTAAAAACACGCCATTCGCCGATTTCCGCTCGATTTGCATATTAAGTGGCGGAACTCAACGCCGCGCTTTATTTTACTAACAGAGAAGTAAAAATAGTTAATACATAATCATTTATACAGCCCCGAAAGATGGGGAACGGAGCGGACACTGGGTCTCTGGTTCCCTCTGCCTACCCTGCTATATGCGGGATACGGCGTGAAGCTAAAAATATCCCCAGATTGACAATTGAATCCAACAATCTCGTGTACGGTCCAGATGCTGTTCCATTGCGCCTCGATAGTCTTCATGTGGTGTTTTTTATGAGGGAGAAAAACAATTTTTCCATCATCTCCCCATGATTTACAAACCCATCGGGGTATTGGCAGAGTGATCGATCGTTCATGTCCTACACATGTGCGAACAAAAATTGAATTTTCATTCATTATAAGTTGCTATTTTTTTATGTATTTGTTAATTTTCTAATCACTTCGTGGCCGTCGTGGCACAGTGGGATAATCTGATAGTATACATGACTGGTTGTGGGTTCGATTTTCATTTGAGAAATAATTATATTTAAATCCTTTTAATTTAACGCCTGTCATGGTGCAGAGGCACAAGCGTGTGACTTTGATTTCCATTCCAGGAAATGAAATAATATTTAGTATTTTAATTTCCTGGGTCTTCAACAAGGCAAAGCGCGGCGTTGAGTTTCGCCACTCAGCACGCAATGTCTCAATCCGGCGGAAAGTGAGGAACAGAACGGAATGTCTTAACACTAGGTTCTCAGTTTCCCTGTGCCTACAATGCTATATGCTAAATTCAGCGTGAAGCTAAAAAAAAAATCTCACTCTAGTAAGAGAAATCGCTCTAGTAGAAGAAAGTGACCTTTGACACCATCGTGGCGCAAAGAGACAGTGTATAACTGAAATAAATGTAATTGGTTGTGGATTCGATTCTTACTGGGGGGATTTTTTTATATTTAAATTTTATTTTTATTACACCTGTTTGTTAAGACAAAATGCGGCGTTGAGTTCCACTACTTAACACTAATGTCTCAATTTCAGATGGAATGTAAAGAACGGAGTGTCTTGACACTAGAATCTCTCAGACTACCTTGCCATATGAGGAAAAAACAAAAATATTTAATATATCCTCATATATAAACAGTAATATTTCAAGAACTGATTTTATAATATTCCTTTAATCTCTACATCCTTATTATAAACGTTTATCCTATCCGTTGCGGTGAGGAATCCGGAAAGATGTATTACTGCCCACTAGTATATAATGGTACAATGGGCGGTGCTTAACAAGTGTTTTACTAGAGGTCAGCAGTTCAATTCCCTAACTCTAAAGAAAGTGTTTCAACACTATCTTCCTTCTGACTATGTTTTTGTATGCAGAAGAAGCGTGAAGCTAAAAATAATTAAATTACTTAAATATACTGTATATACAACGCCTATCGTGGCGCAGAACACAAGCGTGCGACTGTGAACGCGACAGGTTCTGGGTTCGATTCCCACTCTAGGAAATGAAGGATTTTTATTTTCTGGGTTTGATAATAAGGCAAAGCGCGGCGTTGAGTTCCGCTACTCAGCAAGCAATGCCTCAATCTGGCGTAAAGCGGAGAACGGAATTTTTAAAAAGATCACGGAGTGTCTTAACACTAGGTTCTCAGGGTCCCTCTAGCTACCCTGCTATATGCGGGATACAGCGTGAAGTTAAAAAAAAGATAAAAAATATATATACTTCTAGTTAAAAACAAAGTCCCTTGACACTATGTGGTCTATGGCAAATCTATGGGTGAAAAGATTAGTAAAGCTATTTTCCTTTAGTTAAATTTTTTTGCTTTATTTTCGGTTCTTAGTAGTTTGGATAGTTATTTTCACCTACTTAGAGGATTTTCTATATATACTCGTAACATATATATCATACACAACCTCTCGCGCTTACAATTAGAGATCCCACTGCGCCGAATGACATTTTACATTGCACGGTCTTGCCTAACCTATTCAAATATTTTTACTAACTAAGCCATACATACAATAACAAAGCGTAGCGTTAAGTTTCGCCACTTAACACCCAATGTCTCTGTTGACTTTGACTTTGACTGTGACTATCATGCTACGCAGGATAAAACGTGAATTTGCTAACTTACAAATATATGTAAAAATTCTGTCATATCAAAATGATTAAAGAGTTACAATCTTTTTAAAGTTCTTTAAACATTTATTTTATTTATATTAGCGAAGATATATTAAAAATCATTAAATAATGTTCCATCATATTTATAAATGACATTTTAGGACATGTAATATATGAAAATTACACTCATTTCTGCTGCTTTTTTTTTTTTTTTTTATGGATAACGGATGGCAAACGAGCAGAAGGACCACCTGATGGTAAGTGGTACCTTCGCCCATGAACATCTACACCACCATAGATGTTGTAGATGCGTTGCCAACCTAGAGGATAGAGACGGAAGGGGAGGATAATGTAGTAGTCCGCTATCGGAACCACCACATTTTTGGGAAAGAATGGGTGGGAAAGGGGAAAACCTGGCTTACATGCCATCGAACCGGAACACATCATAAGATATTTGGCGGTTCGTCTTTGACATGATAGTGGTCGCGAGCCAGACGGAGGACGAACCTCCTACCACCAAACAAACTGCTAAGGCGTAGGTGTGCCTTTTAGACCTAAATAATACTTATTTTAGTTACTAACAACTTCACTTGCGTGGGAATTACAGTCTTAAAATTCCGACTTCTGAAAAAGGAGGTTATATTTTTTTTTTTATCTTCACGTTGTAACCCGCATATAGCAGGGTAGACAGAGGGAAACTAGTATTAAGACACCCCGTTCCCCACTTTCCGCGCAATTAAGGCATTGCGTTCTGAGTCGCGGAACTCAACGCCGCGCTTTGCCTTGTTACCAAACCTAGGAAATGAAAAAATCCAGTTCCCGGAGTGGGAATCGAACCCACAACCTGTCGCTTTTTGTTGTTTAGTTGTTTTTTCTATTTGTGTTACTGCAATTTTTTACTGGGTGAACCAATTTCGATGATTCTTTTTTATGTGATAGCTAGTGCTTCTCATGTAGATCTATTTAAATTAAGTAAACATCTGTCGAGAGTTATTCGTAATAATTTCAATTTTTAGTGCATTCCGCAAGGAACCTACGTGCTAAATCTCAGTTTTCTATGGCTTCTATATTGCTTGTAAATCATTAATTAACTTAACAGTATAATATATATCGCGGCGTTGAGTTCCGCGACTCAACACTCGAATTCAGATGGAATGCGGTGAAGAATGGCTTGACACTGGGTCATTTCTGACTACTCTACTGCAGGTTGAAGTGTGTTTTTTTCATATATTTGCACATGTATTGATACCATGAGTGGCACATAACTTAGTAATCAAACAACGCACTTTGCCTAACCACACAAAGAAATATTTATATTATAAAAATAAAATAAAATTACTATCCTGACCTTCAAAGGCAATTGGCGTTGTCCGGACGCATATAAATGACTGTGGGTTCGATTCCCACTCGTCGATTTGGTAAAACAATGTGCAACGTTCAGTTCCGCCACTAAAAATTTAATATTATTATTTGAGTGTCTTGACACTAACTATCTTATGATGCGGAAAAAAGTATGAAGCTTCGTAGTCATAACTATCTATCAGTGATTAAGTGTCCATGTAACACGATTCTTATCGGTTTATATTTGTAAATTACAATAAATCAATGCCTGATTTACTAGCAGGCTGAACTGACGATTTGCGAGATTAGGAACGACAAAAATAAAAAACCAAGGTGAAAAAAAATTTGGACTTTGTTTTATAAAACAAAGTCGACAAAAATTCGCGATTGTAAATAAATAAGCTCTACAAAAACTTAAAAGCCTATACCTTGAAAATGTATAATATTTTGGTTCAGGTCGGACCTATATACACCGGCTTACCTATATAAAATTTTCACCCTTCATCGCTGTTATCTATACATACTCTTTTTTCCTCCAATATTCTCTTACGATTTCCGTTCTCCACTTTCCTCGGAACTAAGGCATTGCGTGCCGAGTAAAGGAACTCAACGCCATGCTTTGCCTTGTTACCAGGGTGAGGAAATGAATGAAAAATGGGTGAGGAAATTTAATATTTTCATTTCCTACAGTGGGAATTGAACCCACAACCTGGCGCATTTACATTCGAATTATTATGCCTCTGTGCCACGACTGGCCTTTATATAGATATTTTTAACGACTATTAAAAAATATATCAAAACTAAAACATGTAACATGACTACAGAAATGGTCAATTAAAATCATATTCACCAATTGCTATATGACATACACGCGACTCGTGGGAATTACCTGGTTATATATGTACATTTTACTTTTGTTTAGCTTCTCACGCTGTATCACAAATATGGTGCAAGCAGAGGGTACCTGAGAACCTAGTTTTAAGACACCTGTTCTTCAACAATTCCGGTTCCCCACCCTCTTCTTGCCGAATTTGAGGTATTGCGCTGAGAAGGAACTCAACGCCGCGCTTTGCCTCTTATTGGGTTTCAAGAAATGGAAAAGAGCTGAATCCCCTATTTTGACACAAGATATTAACAGATTATTAGCTTCAAAAAAATTGAAATAATAGTTGCAGACTGCCATTGACCACGCGAGCGAAGTTTAAGTAATCGGGCTAAGTATACGATATATATATATACATCGATACGATCGATAGTTGGAGTCGATATATATGTTATATACATATATATACAGGCATATATATATATATATATATATATATATATAAGTAAGTAATAAATAGATATGTTCTCTACCGAGTAAAGAAGGTTATGTTAATTATTTCTGTCCGTCTTTAGTTAAGACAATTGATATGATACAATCAAAAAAAGTAGATTTTATAACTGATTATGATGTTATATTACTTCCTGTCTAAGAAGAAGATAATTGATGTGTTTTAAACTATTAATGTTTTTAAAGAATATTGGTATAAAAATTACAATTAAAAATGGCAACAATATTTAAGATTTAAACAAAAAAATCAACTTCAAATAAGGTTCACTAAAAAGCAAAATTGTTACGAATAACTCCAAAGGGAATTTTTTTTTTGTTTAACTTCACGCTGTATCCCGCATATAGCGGGGTGGGCAGAGGGAACCAGAGAACCTAGTGTTAAGACACTCCGTTCTCTTTCAACATTTCCGTCCCCCACTTTCCGCCAAATTGAGGCATTGTGTGCTGTGCGGTGAAACTCATCGCCGCGCTTTGCCTTGTTACCAAACCAAGGAAATTAAAATACTAAATTTTACATTTCCTGGAGTGGGAATCAAACCCACAACCTGACGCGTTTACAGTCGCACGCTTGTGCCTCTGCGCCACGACAGGTGCTAGATACTTTTTAGATATAAACTTAATTTGTATGGGACCACATCAATAGCACTAGCTATTATATAAAAAAAGAATCATCAAAATTGGGTCACCCAGTAAAAAGTTATGCATCGAGACACATAAAAAATACAGTAGAATTGAGAACCTCAAGCATTTTTTGCTCGGCTATAAGTAACAACAAAAATAAGTTGTAACAAGCGACTGTAAACGCGACAGGTACTATCCTAGCGTCTCCGTTCCCCACTTTCCACTTTCCGCCGAATTGAGGCATTGCGTGGCGGAACTCAACGCCGCGCTTTGCCTTGTTACTAAACCCTGGAAATGAAAAATTCCATTTCCTGGAGTGGGAATCAAACTCACAACCTGTCGCGTTTACAGTCGCACGCTTGCGCCTCTGCGCCACGACAGGCGTTAAAAAAAAACTTAACCATATTATTGTTAAATACCATTTTCTACTAACTATGAATTCTAGTTAGTTCTGAACGCAATTTTCTGTTCCATTACAACTTTTAGTTTAAAATAGCGTTTGAAAATACAACATTTTTTTGCCTTTTGTTCGTACTCAATAACAACTGAGTGAATTCTCATTTTTTATTTAGTTTTTCAATTGTAAATTGAACATATTATGAGAAATGAGAGGGAAACTACAATTTATTTTTGCTAACTTTTAATCAACCGGCTTTAAATAAAGGAAATAATCCATACATTTTTGGTAGTAGGAGGTTCGTCCTCCGTCTGGCTCGCGACCGCTATCATGTCAAAGACAAACCGCGAAATTAATATCTTAAGATGTGTTCCGGTTCGATGGCATGTAAGCCAGGTTTTCCCCTTTCTCAGGCATTCTTTCCCCGAAATGTGATGGTTCCGATAGCGGACTACTACATTGTCCTTCTCTTTCATATGTACCCTCTAGGTTGGCAACGCATCTACAACATCTCTGGTATTGTAGATGCTCATGGTCGAAGGTAACCACTTATCATCAGGTGGTCCTTTTGCTCGTTTGCCATCCGTTATCCATAAAAAAAAAAAGAAATCAGACTAGATTTTTTTATATGTGTTACCGCATAACTTTTTACTGTGTGAACCAATTTTGATATTTTCTTTTTATATAATAGCTAGTGGTTATGATGTGGTCCTATTTAAGTTTAGTTAAGATCTGTTGAGGAGTTTCTGAGTTATTGGGAATTATTTTATTTTTTAGTCTATTTTACTTGAAGTCTGACAGAGGAGCATGAAAATTGGCATATATATAGTGTACATAGAAAAAAAGTGCAGAAACAATATTTTTTTATAAAAAATGTACAAGACATTGTTTTTTTTTTGCTTGTGATTTTTTTATTTTTGGGTTTAACTTAAAAAGTTGTATAATATTATGTATAGGTATTATTTCTGTTATCTTTTACATTGTAGTAGTAATTTCACTGGTTTCATGACTTTTCTATCTGAAACAGTGTCATTTATATTCCACTTAGGTGACATCTGGCATGAGGACGGTAAAGATAATAGAGATTATTTATATCCATATTTATATTATTTATGTCGTGGCACAGAGGCACAAGAGTGCGACTGTAAACGCGACAGGTTGTGGGTTCGATTCCCGCTCCAGGAAATGGAATTTTTCATTTCCTGGGCTTGGTCTAACACTAGGTTCCCTAGGTTGGTGTCTTAACACTAGGTTCCCTCTTACTTTCCGCCGAATTGAGGCAATGCGTGCTGAGTGGCGGAACCCAACGCCGCGCTTTGCCTTGTTTCCAACCCAGGAAACGAAAAATTCTATATTTTCAAGTAGGCATAATATATTGATGATTGACGTATAAATCTATAAGTACATATATAAAAATTATTTACAAATAGACCGATCTTGTGCATAATAAATAAACCGTATTCACCGATAACTACGACTTCGATGGGAACGGTAATTGACTGGGATTTAGCTCACTCTCGTAGATTAGTAGATATATATATATATAGATTTTTACTTGCCTTTTAGTTAAACACAATTGGTCGTCGGTTCGATTCCCACTCAAGAATGTTTATTTTTAAATTATTTTCATAATAATAAATGCACGTCAAGTTCTGCTATGCAAAACGCAATGCCTTAATTTAACGGAAAATGGGGAACCGATATATTAAATTAGAATGGAGTATCGTGATGCTCTCTGCCTACCATGCTATGTACAGGATACAGCGTGAAAGTAAAAAAAAAACTACATTTTAGTTACATCTACCGAGGTGGAGGGTTCCGCCACTCAACAAGCGACGTTTTTATTCAACGGAATGTGAAAAACTGTGCCTTAATGTTGGCTTCCCCTGACTACTCTATCATGTACAAAAAAGAGTGAAGCTGCTCTTTTACTACCTTAAAGTGAAATAAATAATCGTCCTGTTTCCCTGAAAATGCATAACTTACATGGTGATATCTACATGATGATGATGATGATGATGATGATGATGATGATGATGATGATGATGTCCTCCTAGACGTATCCGTCGACGGCGACACACTGATTTGCCAGATGTCATCTGCGCGGGAATATGTCATAGTACGTAAGTGTGTGCGCATACACAGACGCACTCTCTCGTCCGCTCGTTCCTTATTCCAATGGAACGGAGTACCGCTACGATCAGAGGAACGATTGGATGCAGTGTCTGGCCGACGGTAACTGCACGCGCCCTCTACCGTCGCCCTGGGCTATCCACCTTGCCTTGCTGCTTCGCCAACTCCGCCAGGCCGTTTTGAACTATCTGCGTTGGGCTGCCATCCTCGCCACCGAACCAGACTTTTGTGATATCTACATATATGAGTAAGCTACATAAATGTTTTTCGATTTAATTATTATTGACATTTCTGCTACGCTGAAGATTAAGATTTTAACAAAATAATAAAACTGACTTCAAAGAAAATTAACTAAATAGTACAATTATTATTATGACTAGATTAAAAAATTCTCGTAAGACCTAACTAAATTTAAACGAGACTACATCAGTAGAAGAAGCTTTTGCCCGTTTTCGTAGCAATTTTGAAAAATCCTTCCTTGTGCACTCCGACAATCTCCAAAATCCGTAGAAATTTTGAAAAATATTCTCTAAATGCTTCCCTACACTCGTCAATGGGTATATCAACTTGGAGCTTTCGTATAGTGTAACTATACGTTGTCTGTCAGCTTTGTCTGTCTGTTGGCGATTATATATATATATATATATATATATATATATATATATATATACTTTCTATATATATATATATATATATATATATATATATATTGATACTATTACATTTTCACGCTTTAAATTCTTCTTAGATCCTTCAATTGAGAATAACGAAATACTTTCCATGCTTCAACTATTTCGCAAGAAAGTTAATAAAAAATGTAATACTCTAATAATTTCATGGGAGCCAGGTCACGACTTTTGTCTGGACAATTAGATTCTTCATAATAAAATTTATTACCTCATTTCTCTCATTTATTATGTTCATTTCTTTAATATCACTTGGAAAAATTATTCTATTCAAATTATTTTCATATCTTCGCTTTGGTAAGATGAAGCACGGTGTTAAGTTACGTCTCTTAACACAAAATATCTATTATTCGAATGGAAAGCAAAGAACGGAGTGTTTTTTTTTATGAATAACGGATGGCAAACGAGCAGAAGTACCACCTGATGGTAAGTGGTTACCTTCACCCATGAACATCTACACCACCAGAGATGTTGTAGATGCGTTGCCAACCTAGAGGATCCAGATAGAAGGGGAGGATAATGTAGTAGTCAGCTATCGTAACCGCCATAGTTGGGGAAGGATGGGTAAGAAAAGGGAAAAAACATGTTTTGACACTCGTTTCACACTTTCACACAAAAACTTAACTTATTTAGTTTTCCGATTTCCATTTTTTAACTGCAACTTTTGATTGACATTTGAGCTCATAAGATGAGTGTCCTCCTCGCTCCAACCATTACTTTGACTATGACCATCAAATGTGCATAACAAATAGCTCTACACGCAAACTAACCTAAATATATTTTCAAATAAAATAAACATAGATAGTAAGAAACATTTTTTTCTACAGTCCTTTATCAATAAAGGGAAAATGCAAAACGAAGTTATAATCTCTCTAACCGTAAATTAAAACACTTTGTTTTCTACTTTGGGCCCAAAGAAGAGATATTGTATGTTGAGTGGCGGAACTCAACGCCGTGCTTTTTCTTACCAGAGCAGAAAAACAAAAACAATTTAAACATATCGTGGTACATAGGCACAAGCGTACGACTGTAAACGCGACAGATTGTGGGTTCGATTCCCACTTCAGGAAATGTAAAATTTAGCATTTTCATTTCCTGGGTTTGGTAAAAAGGCAAAGCCCAGCGTTGAGTTCCGCCACTCAGCACGCAATACCTCAATTCGGCGGAAAGTGGGGAATCAAATTGTTGTAAGAGATCGGAGTATCTTAACACTAGATTCTTAGCTTCCCTCTGTCTACCCTGCTATATGCGGGATACAGCGTGAAGCTACAAAACAAAATAATTGAAAAACAAACAATTATAAACACAAAAACTAGAGACAATACATAAAACAAACATCAGCTTATTTTTTAATGGAAAAATATTGCACCCTAATCCTTTTATATGTAGAAACTCTATTAAACGTTCAATTTTGAAAGCAATCTGTGAAGAGCTTTTGGAGATTAGCGGTTTTGCACAAACGTACATTTACTATGTGGATTGACGACCATTTCTGGCACATGACTAGTCGACTGTAATGGTGATAGATTGTAGGTTCGATTCCCACTCCAGGAAATGAAAATATTAAATAATGTTTAGCATTTTCATTTCCTCGCTCTGGTAAGGCAAAGCGCAGCGTTGAGTTCCGCCATTCAGCACGCAATGCCTTATTTCGGCGGAAAATGATGAACGGAAACATTGAAAAAGAACGAAATTATTTAATTTGATGTAGTGGCCGCGGCAGTTCGCCATAGGCACCACCGCATTCTGGGGAAAGGATGGGTGGGAATAGGGAAATCCTGGCTTACATGTCATCGAACCGGAACACTAGATATTTGGCGGTTCGTCTTCAACATGATAGTGGTCGCGAGCAAGTCAGGAGACGAACCTCCTACCATCAAACAAAGTATTTGATTTATTTGTAATATTGTTACTTCTTCCTGTATTTTAAGTCGTCAATTTTTTTTTTGTTCAAACCTCAATCATTATCTATATTACTACAGTGCGTAATAAAATTACCAATACAAAATTTTTATGTCTATCCAATAATAACATTTACAAAGTAAACATACGAATATTGATAACATTTAAGCTCTTTTCTTTCATGTTCCATTATGACATCAAAAAATCATTATGTGATGTATTATTCTGTTTGCTTCAATGATATTTTATTTTTAGATATCCAATATATAAATTGTATTTAAAAGATTGAGGGCCTACACTTATGATGGGAAGATAAATATCATTTCTTATATATAAAATGTTTTTGACAATTTTTACCCGACTGTCATAGGCCTGTCGTGGCGCAAAGACACAAGCGTGCGACTGTAAACGCGACAGGTTGTGGGTTCGATTCCCACTCCAGGAAATGATTTTTTTCATTTCCTTGGTTTGGTAACAAGGCAAAGCGTGGCGTTGAGTTCCGCCATTCAGCACGCAAACTATGGCACACTTGCTTGCCTGTCCCAACTGCCCGTTTACCCGCTCAAACAACGATCTTATTGAGGCAACAGATGATGCATTCAACGTGGCAACGCACTGGCAAAACATAATTTAGACATCAATTCATTGGCACGAAGAAGACTGTCATAGGAGGGTACTGTATGTTTTACGCGCGTAGCGTGTATATTTTGTTTGGAAGCCGGACCACAAAGTGTCTTTTTTTTTTTTTTTTTAGTGTGTAGTATGCTGTTGGCCCTATTGGCCTCGATAGCGTCACCGGGTTTTGTGGGGGGCCGAGCTTGAAGAGCTCTGACCCTGGCTTGGCCTCCTCGGGAGGAGGACCATCAACTTAGACACAAAGTGTCGATTCTTATTGGTGGAAATGATTATGTTTAAATTATTTTCATTTCGCCCCTCGGGTTCGCTTCTCAACACGCAATATCTCGAATTCTTAACAATAGAGTTTCTCAGCTTATCTTCTCTTTCTTAATGTTTCATATTTAAAATATTCCTATTGTTATATTGTACTACTTCTGCAAAGTCATTAGGCGTTAAAATCAAAAATCAAAATATTCTTTATTCAATAGGCTCTTACAAGTACAATCGAATCGTCAAATAACAAAAAGATGTCAGTATTGTCCGTACCACCCGCTCAGAAGACAGTTCTGCTGAGAAGAGCCGGCATGACACTCAACAGTTGCTCCTTCCAAATATAATTCTCTTATAGTATGCGTTATAAACATTATTGAAAACATTTTTATCTCCCCGTCTGATATATATAGCTCCCACACCTAATATAGAATATCTTTCAATAAGGTAAAAAGCAGAAAACAACGCTTC
Source organism: Philaethria dido (assembly GCA_033558755.1). Taxonomy (NCBI): domain Eukaryota; kingdom Metazoa; phylum Arthropoda; class Insecta; order Lepidoptera; family Nymphalidae; genus Philaethria; species Philaethria dido. The sequence goes on along the minus strand of JAKGSA010001551.1, from coordinate 7,939 downwards.
TCTCTACCTGTACTAGATTTGCTGGAGTAAGTAGGAAATACGCCTACCGTGTTAACGCCTGTCGTGGCGCAGAGGCACAAGCGTGCGACTGTAAACGCGACAGGTTGTGGGTTCGATTCCCACTCCAGGAAATGTAAAATTTAGTATTTTCATTTCTTGGGTTTGGTAACAAGGCAAAGCGCGGCGTTGAGTTCCACCACTCAACACGCAATGTGAGGCATTCGGCGGAAAATGGGGAACGGAATTGTTGAAAGATAATGGAGTGTCTTAACACTGGGTTCTATGGTTCCCTCTACCTACCCTGCTATTTGTGTCGTTTGCCTTTGTGTTACAGCGAAAGTTAAAAAAAAAAAGTAGGAAATACGTAAATGAAAAAAATGGTAAAGAAGTAACAGAATCTGGGGATTGAGAACCAAGTCTTAAGAGGCCCCTTAAAATACCTTAACACTTGCCTTCACTGTCCGTGCTCCTTTCTCTATCTGAACAAATTTAAAATAATCTTTGAATAAACTTTAATTTGTATATATTATGTAAATCCTTTCAAGGGTTAAAGGTTGTCTGAATGTGATTTGTAATTACACTTGTGTATGAACATGAATATTGCCTAATGGAATAAATTCCAATTAAAATGTAATAGACAGTACATAAATCCTACAATAACTATTAGTTTGCCCTAATAAAGTTTGTTTCTATATATATTGTATTCTAGATGATAGTTCTAGAAAAGCTGAGCTGTTTTTTTATCTATTAAAAGATCTTAACATTTCTAAAACTATCATTAATTCATTTATGATGTGTAATAAGAAGGCGACATTAATACGTAAGTAAGGCGGAATTAATCTTTTCAAATTTAGTAGGAAGGTGGAGGTGAACGTTAATGCATATTTTAAAGGGGCCCCTTTAAAATGCCCCTTTAAACCTACACTTGAGTCGTAAGTCTTAGGCACTCTCCCAAGCTCCTGTCCCTGCAACGCGATGGACACCAGAACGGTAAATCCATGGATTGCCAAGGAGTTCTTTCTCTTCTCCCATAAGAGCTCTTGGTGACGCAGCGGAAGAGCATCTATAATCAAGATTGGTTGAATTGTATATTTAAATTATTGCCAAACAAATATATGCGAAATTACCACGATTTCACGACGCCTGAATTTATACATCACGTGCGGAGATGGAACTCAACGACGTGCTTTGTCTTACTAGAGTGTGGAATTAAATAAAAATTTTCCCTCGAACGGGAAACGAACTGAATACTATCAGGCTTACAGACATTGTCCCACTACGCCACGATGACAGTCTTTAATATTATACCATATTAATAATTTACTATTGTATAGAAAATTGTTCAAAGCTTCAAATCGATATTACTCAATATAACTTTTACTTAACAATGCTTTTGTTATAAATGAAATAGCTAATTATATGCGAGAATAATATAATTCTATAATATTTAAACGTTCCAGATGGTTTTAATAAAATAAATATTGAATTTTCTTGTGAATTTAACTTGCTTGAACATTTCTAAAACTCTCCTGTCTTAAATATTATAAAGAATTTATTATATTTTTACAGATTTCGAAAAAAAGAATAATTCACGCTGTATCCCACATATAGCAGGGTAGGCAGAGGGAACCTGAGAACCTAGTGTTAAGACACTCTGTTCTCTTACAACAATTTCGTTCGCTACTTTCCGCCAAATTGAGGCATTGCATGTTGAGTGGCGGAACTCAACGCCGCGCCCAGATTACTTGATTTTACTTAGATAGGAAATGAAAATACTAACATTTCCAGTCACGCTTACCCGTGCCTCGCGCCCGACAGGTGTTATAACATAATAACATTAATTCTTCCAGATATGTCAATTCCAGATAAGTAAATCGGAATATCTTAACACTTGTCTCTTTCTTTCTCACGGTATTATGATAAGTAGTGTCCCCGTAAATGCATTAATAACGCATTGCGTAGTGACGTATATGTCACTTTATATAAACATGGAAGTCAAACCATGGTAGTGTGTGTAGCATGTATTTTATAATTTAATATACTTTTTATAGTTTATTTAAAAAAAAAATGTTAGCTTTCTGCACTTCTTCTCTTTATAAACTATTAGTGTGCCAAGTTTCATGCTCCTCCGTCCGCATAATTTTCGTAAAAAGGGATCCAAAGTTTTTGCTTCACGTATTTAAATATAGATATCACTATAATCACTTATAATACCTATTACAGAGCACTCATTGACATAATCAGAATCAATATAACTTCAAATTTGGTTCCAATATCGACAAATATCATTTGGTTTGGACATATAGTCATTATTTGGTTGAGCCATCATTAAATACCTTATTCTACCTATGAGCTTCACTCATTACATTCAAAAAACGATAAATGTATTCATTCGATTGTACTTTTTTTTTAACTTCACGCTGCATCCTGCATATAGCAGGGTAGGCAGAGGGAATCAGAGAACCTAGTGATAAAACACTCTACTCTCTTCCAACAATTCCGTTCCCCACTTTCCGCCGAATTGAGGCATTGCGGGTTGAGTGGCGGAACTCAACGCCGCGTTTTGTCTTGTTACCAAACCCAGGAAAATGAAAAGAGTAACATTTCCTGGATTGGGAATCGAACCCACAAACTGTCGTGTTTACAGTCGCACGCTTGTGGCTCTGCGCCACGACAGGCGTTACATTTCTTAAGATTATTTATTCCTGTTTCATTATTAAATAACTAATAGGTAACAGGAAAATCTAGATCATAAAATCTAAAATAAGCTACAATAGCAATTAAGCTAGCTCCATTTAATACAGTACACATTGTAAAATGCCTAACTGCGTACAACGGATAGCTAGTTGCTTTAATTATGTAACTCGTCACATAAAGTTCCCTTATGTAACGTTACAATGGAACCGTGTAATATGCACACAGATGTTACAGAAAGTAGTGGTTTTCGTGGTATTCTAGTAGAGATTACCTTTTTTGAGGCGACGCGGCGTTGAGTTCCGCCACTCAGCCTTCCCTGCTATATGCGGGATATAGCGTGAAGCTAAAAAAAAACCTTTTTTTGACTTTGGACATATGATAGTTAAAATTTTAACAAAAACATATCAATCAAATAAAACGCAGTAAAAATACAATTATTACAAATATCTCAAAAACAAGTCGTTAATAACTCAAAAACTAGTGAAACACAACGCGGCGTTGAGTTTCGCCATTTAATCCATAACGAAATCAGGTGAAAGGTAGGATAACAATATATTTTATTACTAATTTCTCTGTTTTGCTCTACGCGGTATATTTGTGAAGTTAAAAATAAAAAGATCGTGTATATGGAGAACATTTTTGCAGCAAATACCGGCCATAATCAAGTAGAGTCGAGTGGAAACTTTAGGAAACGAAAATAGTTAAAATATGATCATCCAGTGAAAAATAATATTACAAGTAATGTTGTAATTTTGTAATAACGCCTGTCGTGGCGCAGAGGCACAAGTGTGCGACTGTAAAGCGACAGGTTGTGGGTTCGATTCCCACTCCAGGAAATGAAGTATTTTAATTTTCTGGGCTTGGTAACAAAGGCAAAGTGCGGTGTTGAGTTCCGCCACTCAACACGAAATGCCTTAATCTGGCGGAAAGTGGGGAACGGATTTGTTGAAAGAGAACGGAGTGTCTTAACACTAGGTTCTCGGGCTCCGTCTGCCTACCCTGCTATATGCAGGATATTGCGTGAAGTTAAAAAAAAAATAAAAATAATTTTGCTTAGAATCAGTCAGTCAGTCATAACACACATAATCATATTAAATTAGTAGTCATCTTCAACAAGCAAGCAATAATATGTTCCTATGAGATATTTATCAATTGCATTGTTATTAAATGTTATTGTAATACAATTCTCGTATATATTTATATAACATATGTACTTTACCTATAGCGTACTGGTAAATTATTTGATTTTCAAAAATGATATACTTTATTTTGAATAAGACATTTTTGTTTGGTGGTAGGAGGTTCGTTCTCCGTCTGGCTCGCGACCACTATCATGTCAAAGACGAACCGCCAAATATCTTATGATGTGTTCCGGTTCGATGGCATGTAAGCCAGGTTTTCCCCTCTCCCACCTATCCTTTCCCCAAAATGTGGTGGTTCCGATAGCGGACTACTACATTGTCCTCCCCTTTCATCTATATCCTCTAGGTTGGCAACGCATACAACATCTCTGGTGTTGTAGAGGTTCATGGGCGAAGGTAACCACTTACCATCAGGTGGTCCTTCTGCTCGTTTGCCATCCTTTATCCATAAAAAAAAAAAAAAAATTGACTTGGTACTTTTTTTGACTTGGTTGGTTTGATATATGTACGTACGTACACAGTCAAGAAAATCTTTGTCTACTTAACATATGTATAAACATTTTTTAGGCAGAACTATTGAAAATTAGTAAAATTATATTGTGACTTTATGATTTTTGCAATTTGCGTTTATGTTTCCTATGACTGTAATAATTTTCCTACACTACAATACACTACAATCCTACACTCTCTATAGAATTTACATGGTACATTTTAGTTTTCTTCTCCTAGTGGTTTCGGATGTGAGTGTAGGTCACTGGTAAGGTTACGTGTTGCGCGGCGTTGAGTTCCGCTACTCGACAAGCAGTGTTGTGTAGCGTGTGGAAAGGGATAAACGGAGTGTCCTGGCATAAGCCTCTCTGTGACTACCTGCTACGAGGCTTAAATTGTAAAGCTGTTTTTTAATAGGGAATAAGATTAGCTTAGTCTCCCCTTCTTTGCTTTTTTCTCTTACTTTTTTAAAATTGAAAATAACCTTTCACCTTTTAATATAAAATAATGTATTTAGTGATTATATAAAATTGTGATTCCACTATCTTCCCTAAAATAAAGCTCTCATATGGTTTTAAGCCAGCGCAAAATAAAAGGCCGACCAGCAAGAAATACGTCCACTTCAAGCTAGATTTATGAGAAAACAGTCGCATTGCCAAGATTCTGTACAACGAAATAGTGGCGCATTTGAAAAAAAACATCACTTGCAGCGCTCAGAAATAAAGATAATATGCAGAATTTAGACACGAACTGCTTTTGCTTGCCACAGCGATTTCTTTTCAAGCGGACTCTTTTCCACAAATTAATTACAATTTTACAAATAAATAAAAATTGAATTCCCAAATAAAATGCACTAAAAATTACAATTATTACAGACAACTCAAAACTACTAGTTAGATCTTGAAATGTGACTACATCAGGATCACTAGCATATAAAATAAATCATTAAAATTGGTAAAAATAAATGCCGTATTTCATTCTATCGATTTTTCTTAGGTATTTCGAGAAATCCTCTACACTCCCTAAGTTTTTCCTATACTCCTCAAGGTGTGGCAAATTTCAGCTTTCTATGGCCAGTAGTTTTACGTGTACATTCTCTGTCAGTTACTCAGTAACTCAAACGTTTGATATATGTAACATAGATATCAACTTAAAATGATGGATAGCTAATTCTCAAATGGAAATATATATATATATATATATATATATATATATATATATATATATATATATATATATGATGCCAAAGGTGAGACGCCCAATCTGGTAAGAAAGAAAGGGGAACACACAATATCTATGATGCTGAAGGGCGGATACGTAAAAAGTATAAGGACCTCCCGGAGGGCATGTATGAAGAGGTTAGTAACTATTACTATTCGATAGCGCTAGTGAGAACTTGAAAAACCAGATGTTTGTATGATGATTATTGGCGTCGTTGGTACGTTATGGCTGAACTTGTTGATCGTATCGATGTTCCTTTATTATGTTTATTTTCCGGAACTAAACGCCGCGCTTCATCTTGCTATATGAACATTATATGAACCAAATCAAACCCAGAACCACCTACAAACAAATTCCTTATTATCCATTATAAACTTCTCCATTATAATTTTAAAGCGAGCCTTCATTCACAGCCTTATTATCCTTTTAGCGTTAGTACAAAATAACAAGTATGAATAATTAACGCGGCGTTTTGATCACATCGTAATTGAATAGCATCTTCAAGCGTATCGGCCAAACAAGTTAATTTACATTTAAAATAGGTACAAGGGTTAGGTTGGAGCGGAATTATTTATTTGTATGGGGAATTTAAATAAGTCCATTGTTTCTTAACCGATTTCCAAAAAAGAGAGTTTTGAATTCGTTAGATTTTTTTTTCTTATGTGTTTTTCATAACTTTATGCTGGGTGGGTATTTTGATTATATATTTTTTTTAACTTCACGCTGTATCCCGCACGTAGCGGGGTAGGCAGAGGGAACCAGAGAACCTAGTGTTAAGACACTCCATTCTCTTCTAACATTTCCGTTCCCCACTTTCCGCCAAATTGAGGCATTGCGTGTTGAGTGGCGGAACTCAACGCCGCGCTTTGCCTTGTCACCAAACCCAAGAAATGAAAATACTACATTTTTTATTTACTGGAGTGAGAATCGAACCCACTTTTGTAAATGATAGATTTAATATGAGATACAAGGGTAATTTTGGAGCGGAATTATTTATTTGTATGGGGAATTTAAATAAAATCATTGTTTTTTAACTGATTTCTAAAAACAGAGGTGCTTATTTTGATTGTATTTTTTATGTGTTACCACATCATCTTTTGCTGGGTGAACCAACTAGATGATTCTTTTTTATAGGATAGCTGGCAGTGGTGAAGGGCTTAAATCTTAAAAAGGTAAGCCGCTAGATTAAGGGAAGCCAGTTTATATAAACAGTATATTTAAGGAGGCCGGTATATATATTATGGAAACGACAAATATAATATATTGGGAACTTACACCGTTATACGTTTTTTTTTTTTTTTTTTTATGGATAACTGATGGCAAACGAGCAGAAGGACCACCTGATGGTAAGTGGTTACTTTCGCCCATGAACATCTACAACACCAGAGGCGTTGTAGATGCGTTGCCAACCTAGAGGATACAGAGGGAAGGGGAGGACAATGTAGTAGTCCGCTATCGGAACCACTACATTTTGGGGAAAGGATGGGTGGGATAGGGGAAAACCTGGCTTACATGCCGTCGAACCGGAACACATCATAAGATATTTGGCGGTTCGTCTTTGACATGATAGTGGTCGCAAGCCAGACGGAGGACGAACCTCCTACCACCAAACAAAACGTTTATCATTCATTTAGTAACGAACTTTGTGATTTTAAGTATTGAATGATAGAAATAAAATGTATGTTTATATATAATCATATTATTTTCTTCCCTAGATCTGAAAACAAATTTAAATTAATTTGAATATATAAAGCCAAGAACGGAAAGATAATTAATAAGATGATTTTCCACTTGAAAAGGCTATAAGATCTTCAAAACTATACATATTTATAATTTGTGTGGTGAACGGAGTGTCTTTTTGTTACGTGAGGAAATTCGTTAAGGATACCCGCCTGATCGGGGACTCGGAACGGGTTGTGGGACTTCGGGCTGGCTGTAACGGCCCACGGGAACTCCCGAATCTTCTATGAAACCTCGGCGGCCCAGAACGGAGTGACCTGACACTAGGCTCATTCTGACTAGCGTAAAACTGCTTATCAATTTAAAATAAAAATATAATTTTTAAATTAAAAACGTCATTACAGCGCGTTTGCAACATTTCCTTCTCCCACAGCACTTTATTTAATTGTGATACCAAAAACGAGATAAGAAAATATTTTGTATTATAATACAAATATTTATTTTTGTAAAAAAAAGTCGTTTTATGATTATGAAAAGTGGAGAGCGGAGAAATCTATGGTTATATTTTTTTATTGAGAAATTAATTATTTTTTAAGTGGTTAATGTGTGCTTTTCACACACTATAGATAAGAAAAACATTGATTAGAAAACATGTAAAATTTGACCGTAGTGATCAGAAAATATATATATATATATATATATATATATAT